>BLKR01002756.1:0-179525 GCA_011170035.1 Teleogryllus occipitalis
TTTTTAACATGCTTCTTTTAAAAATTGTCACGAATAATAATGAACGTGAAGAGTTGACAGGCGACAATATTTATTGAAAATTCCGCGTTTTCATGATTTAATTTCCCAACGCAAATGCACGTTTTTTTGTCAATCATCACATATTATTACATTTAAACAAAGAAACATTAAAGTATCAAAATTGTCTGATATAAAATTGCAACATATATCTACTCTCGATTTCTCTCGGTGTGATGATCAAATGTATCTGGCCGATGAGTGGTAGGGTGCCTCTAAAAGCTTTAAACATTAATTTGTTTCACTCCAGTCTTGTATCATGAGCTTACGAAAATATGCACTCCTATTTTATTAAAATTACTCTTAATCACGTACTGCATTTTTTCATGCATTTAAAAATATTATGGATTTTTATTTCTCTTCCTCGTTCATCATAATTTGTATTTCAACAGAGTAAAAATTATTAATAATATGTATTAGTACAAATAATATTGAGCATGTACCAACAATTTTCTTTCAGGTTCATTGCATTGTGAAATTATTTGAATGTCGATATTTATGATGCATGTTCAACTGATAGAATAGTATCTATATTACTCATTTCCAATGCACACAGAAATCGAAAACAACTATGCAGCCTCCGGTCTTCTGAAAGGAGTCTACGGTTTCATTACATACCGAGAGTATTGGTAAAAATACAAAAACAATGAGTTTCCATTTTGACGGAAAATGCAAATATTTGATTGTGTTCTTCCACCTATTGTCCTACTGGGAGTATGACTGAATTTGCGTACTCAGTGAGTCATTGCTCATGACACAACTGTCGCCATGGGCCCAAGGAAGACACTGCCTGCCTTTAAATATTAACTATTCACATGTTTCATTGTGAAACAATATCTTTTGATATTCCTATGTAAATAATTGTTGTACTGTAATATCTGATATACCATGTTATTGTAATATTCGTGAAGACTTTTGTTAAAAATGCGCATATTTAATTTATTGTAGTGTTTCGCGAGTGTATTTTATTTGTTGTTATGGAGCAGACTAGGTGCTTATTTTCTGAAAACTTTGAGCGTTCTTTTTGTGTATTTTGTTCAGCAGTATTTTTGCTGCTGTAAGACAATTTTTTTTACTTCTCTAAATTTATAAAATAAACTCAATATTTCTGCCTATGTAGCAT
Organism: Teleogryllus occipitalis; assembly: GCA_011170035.1. Taxonomy (NCBI): domain Eukaryota; kingdom Metazoa; phylum Arthropoda; class Insecta; order Orthoptera; family Gryllidae; genus Teleogryllus; species Teleogryllus occipitalis. The sequence goes on from BLKR01002756.1 coordinate 1,181, forward strand.
CTCGACAATTTCGAAAAGTATTACCACTGTGTATTTGCAATGTAATGCAATATACTGAAAGAGGACTATCCATTACCCTCAAAAAATCCTTTTTTTAAACTTGAGGTTTTAAACAGGTAAGAAAGCATGTGTCTGAGAAATAGGATTTTGGCAGCATTTTATCCCTATTTCATCGTTCTTCTTGCACTATCCCTTTTCCTTATAAACACTGCTAACAAAAATTTTCTCTGAATGTAATATAAATGTGTGTAATGACATTGAGATGTTGAATGAATATGCATCATGTAATGTAAAAAAATTTTAACTGAAAGTACATGTCTATTAGAGTTCGATAGAAGAAATTTTGTATCCTTTCATGAACTTTGAATTGAAACATTTTTAACTGTGAACAATTCTGAGGTATAATAATAATAAGTATTATTATTATAAATAATAATAATATTATATAATAATAATAATAATAATATTATATAATAATAATAATAATAATATTATATAATAATAATAATAATAATAATAATAATAATAATAATAATAATAATAATAATAATAATAATAATAATTATTATTATTATTATTATTATTATTCCATAATCTACAAATACTCGTTCCTATTTACAGGAGAGAAAATCTGGAAAACAAACAGGCAAATGCTCGTCGCTAGAATATCAGCACACTTCACACTACGAAGAAAAGTTATTTTTCACGAGAAGTGAAGATGCCTGTGAGTAACAGAAGCAAAAGTTCGACGCCTACAGGTCGAGGAAGTGTTGCCTACGCAGCTGCTTAGTTCTTGTTCCCTCGACGCTAAATTACACGCAGCGATTCCCACAATTGTTTGCAGTTAATTTCTTATAATGGGAAGACGATCTCCCTCGTATTATTTCTGATTGTATTATTAAATAATTCTGATTATATGTGTGTGTGTGTGTGTGTGTGTGTGTGTGTGTGTGTGTGTGTGTGTGTGAGTTTCAAGATAATGGATTATGATTTCAGATTTCAACTAATTGAAAACTGGCACAGCGTGGCGTCTCTGGCAGGTCGTTTCACGTCAACATTGTTTTGTTTTTCGCTAGTATACAAAAAAAAAGAAATTGTAAAAATAATACTGTTGCCTGGTTAATCCTCAGAAATCGAAAGTTAGATCATTTAGTACTACATTTTTTTAAAAAATGTTTCATTACAAAAACAGGTTTCATTACTATCAATCTTGTGAAAAGTTGTAACGATTCGTTATACGGGAAAGGCAATACAGTATTTTTTCACTTTACATCAATCTAAGTACCTTGAAACTGCCCAAAATTCATTTATTTCTAGAAGTCTTCCAGAACATTCTATAAGAATGCGCCTAAAAATAGTGTCAATAGTTTTCCCTTATCAAAAATAATCGAATACGCTCTTGTCAATTTCTATAGTTTGATTAAAGCTGTTACAACAGATAAAGTTTTTTATAAAACGTGTTTTCTGAAACATTATCAAAATTTTTGAGAAAGAAGTTATCTTGTTGGCGGTAAACTTCTTAGTCCATCAACCTGCGGGGAATCATAAATTGTATGAGGTCATATTTTCCAAATAGTATTTGCAACCCCTCGCCTATCATTTGTCTCAAAATTACTTTGTCATTTTATACGTGTCGATATATCTTATACACCAAACAAAGTATGCTTACTGCCTCACTCAACCACTCAAAACCAATCATGTTCATTGTCATTTCAGCGAAGCCATTTGAGGTGGAATTAATGTAATTCAGAAAGTATTTTTAATATTGTGGATTTATAAGGTCACTGAGTCGTCTCGAGTTCGTAAAAACAGCGGTACGACTGGCAAACTTAAAAAAATTGAAGAATAAAACACTAAGCCCTGAATTCAGTTGCAAAAGTGCCATTTTCATTCAAATTTTAATTTCTGAATTTCAAAAATTAAATATTCGTTTTTTTTCCTTTCACTCGCACTTCATTTGGTGAAGAAAGTTCTTCACGAGAGGTTGACGTATTCGTGTGATGCAAGTTACAATACTATAGTATTATGTAAACGTTAAAATAATACGAGAAAATGTGTGCTGTTTTAACCCACTAGTTTCTTTAAAGAAACACGTGAATTAATTTTTAACCAGTCTCCGATTTTCTCCACCAGCTCCCGCAAATTCCTATGTCTCATCTACGATCTTTATTGAGACTCAAATCTCTCTAATCAGACGTTTACTAAATATAAGTTTAATCTCCCACCAGACGTATAAATACTAAAAAGCGATGATAATTACAATACAAAAAGGAACAGCAAAGTTAATGAGCTATGAATGATTAACTATTTGTGAAAAACTTCGCTAGTGCTTTAATATATCTCGAAAGAAATGTCCAGAAAGCAGCTGCGGTAATATCCCGTCAATTTGAGACATGCGATATTGTCAATTGGAGTTTAGATTCTGCTTAAATGTGCTTGTAGTACTAAGAGAAGATGCCAATGTCGGACAAATTCACACCATTCTTGGTATACTGGAAGCAAGCCAAAGGTACACCGAATGAAAGATATTTACGAAATGTCTCTGAGCGTTGTGGATAGAACATCGTACCGTTCCGGTTGAGCGGATATTAAAAAAAACAAAGTGGAGAGAACGCAGCGGAACTTCGTGCCAAAAATATGACTCCATGGACCAGATGAAGAGAATGGACCAAAATAGCAGGGTATGGATGAAAGCGTTGTAGCATTTTGATTGAATGCATTCCGGAATAGGTATGCATTTCGATAATGCGAACGTATACGCTCAAAATGTTATTACTTTCCATTACAAAGCTTATTCTGAAAATTGTCAGTAGGATAAAATGTTAATGTGGAAGCTCATCTTCTGAAAATTTGAGAACTTCAGAGGTGAACATTACCATCGGCAATTGCAATTTCATTATCATTCCCGCGCAGACCACGTATTAAGTGAAAATTGCGAATAATAAACGTGATCAATGGCAATTAGTTGACACCATTCATTATCTCAGCTTTAAAGTCTAGATTTGTGTACGGAATGTCGTCAAAACAACGCAAAGGCGAGTTTTATGAACTTGCAAAGAAATATGAATATTTTAATAATATTTAAGATGCTTATTTGACATTCTTTGAGATCTACACTACATGCCTACCGCTATTTCTCAAGCATGATATTTGACATTTTCTATGCTTATGGAAATTCTAAATAATATCTTGAAAAAATAAATATCGGTTAATAAAATTTCGTGTCTAATACGAATTAATCTTATCAGACTCTATGCAATATGTGGTAACAAAACAATTAAATATATGAACTTATTGAGAACGCTTTATTAGTAACTACGAAAGGAAGTACGGGGAACATTTTTCCATGATAACAGTAGGAACCAAATTCAGTTGATATTGGATATTGTGAACTTGGTTATAGTGCACATTCAGTTATAGTGAACTGATGTCACTGTTTCCGATCCACATAAGTATATAATACGCACTAGAAGATTCGGTTATATTGAAATCTTAAGATCGGTTTATAGCGGACATAGTAAATCCAACTTCCAAGGAAAATATCTCAGTACCGAAAATTCATATCAAAATAAGGGTTTGCAATTAGAGGTTCTCGTGAGTAGTTCTTTTGTAACATTACATCGTATATGAGAGAAACTGAGGGGAACATGCCACTGGGGCATGTTGCTTCAGTTCATCACTGGCAATTATGTCCAGCCTGAAGACTTCATGGAGGCGAACCACAAGTTGAAATCTATTGAAAAAAGATCTATCTAGGTTATAGTGAATGCGGTAAAAGGATCTTTCAGAACAGAAGAAATGTAATGGCCAATATGAAGACGATGTGTAATGCCAAGACAATAATTAAAGGGCCATTTAAAGGTTTTAATATAGCACCGAGAGAAGTAACTGAAATTTTTATTTCCCAGTGATTTGATATTGTGACGTACCTCTGAAAGAATAAATCCAGTAATTGTTGAAATTAGTTTTGTGAATTTCGGATATAGTAAACCTCTGATAGTGAAAATAATTTCCCCACGTGATTCACTGTAACCGGAAAGTATTTAAGTAGAAAAAATATATTTTAAACTAGGGAATGTAAGTCCTACGTAGAAAAGACACCTTGATTCCTAGAAGATAGTCCAACAGCTGTTGGGAGTGTATGTACTTCACGTATGTATATACTGGCCAGTGTAAAATAATGTTGAGTGATGCGAAAGTTGATTCGGGAATATTGCTGATTTTGAAGAAAATAGAGAGACTAGGGATGAATGGCTCTAAGGGCTTTGACACTCGGGTTCCAACATCGTCCACGTAGCTTCCATAAGCACCAGTTTTTGTTACGTGATCATCTCAACCTAACAAACTTCCCCAGAAAAGTCAGTGCAGTGTAACGATGATGGAGCCAAGACCTAAATATGTTTTAGATAGCGGAGATCATTGTTTCTGTAGTTCACTGTATTAAGATAAACGAGTTAAGTTGTTAACAAGAGATTCTTTCAGAATAATCAATAGATGGTAATAAAAACAGAACCAACTGACCGTCAGTCTTGTGGACTGTCAGATGGTTTCTGGGAGCAATTTACTTAGGAATTCCAGAATAAGAAATACAGATATATTTCATATTTCACTTTGCATTTTTTCTGCTCTTAACACTACCATCAGAATTGAAATAGGTTTTGAGTAGTTTAAAGTAATGTTTTACTGAGAAAATTGTCAATGTAAAATGAACTGTTAAGAAAAACGCAAAAAAAGGCTGTGGGACCTTGCATATCTGACAATGCGTACAATTTTGATCTTTTGAAAAAACGTAGAGTAAGCGGAGACAAAATGTTATGTAACACATAAAAACTCAGTTACATGAAAATAGACAAAATAAATGTGATTAATAGTTATACGTTATAAATTTAGGAACACTAGTTAATTAATTTTACTTCGAAAGTGTGTGCAAGAGACCAGAGAATATTTGAATAGAAAATGTAAATGACGACAGTAATTTTAGCCTCACGTATTACATGTTTTTCCCAAGGAGGAAGTTCAATGCTCGTACCTTCCCGTTGAATGTGTCGACGAATTTTAAACTATGTTAAATATCCACTTAATGCTCAAATTCGAATACTTCTTGGAATCTTTTGAGGACAACTGAAATGATTTTGTGAAGCATTTTGAAGGAGTTGAGTTTTATATACCGATAAAACGATGACGTTACAAATATACTTTTACCGATCAGCTGAAGATGCGTTTAAGCCATTGGAATGCGTTGTGCAAAAAAGTTGTATTGTACTTCAAACCTTGCTAACAGAAAATTTATATTATATTGAAGTTTTAAATGTATTATGGAATACTTTATTACCCATTATCGCAATTTGTATTTTAAGAATTTCTTTCCACATAGCGGCAGAATTCATCATTCAATCGTGATACAGTGACGGGAATTTCCTAAAAAAAATTCCAGAAAATCCATCCTTTTTTCAAGTTAGAAGTAAACAATGAAGTCTTTGTGTCATGACGAGACAAGTGTGTTCAAGAATTAATAGTTTGCGAAGTAAAGAAGATATTGTACTAGTAAAAAACAGCGTAACTGAAGAAGTAGCATGGAGGCAAGTAAAAAGAAACAAAAGTCGAGACGTACTCATTATCATCAAGATCAATGAAAGAAAGGAAACGAAATACTCGCGGTACTGTATTCACAATTAAGGTTCAAAAAGGGGTGACATAGCCTGATAACTCGGCGAGGATTTATTGAGAATGGAATTTGATGTAATAAACACAACTGCAAATATCCAAAGTCATGGAGGAGTAAAACATTTTCAATCATTAGAGTTCTCTTTAAAATTGAATAGAAAACGAATAAATCAAAGGAAAAGAAACGGAAAAAGAGAAAAAGGATGAAAAGTAAGAACGAAGAAGATTTAATAAAAAAAGAGAAAAAAGAAAAAAAGATATGCTGGAAGACTGACGAACAAGCTGACAGGCAAGTTCACGATCAAATGGCTGATCATCTGAAAGAAAAAAATTAATGGATGATTATCTCTTTGAAGTTTGGCAACGTGCATGTCAAATCTCCTCTAAAGCCCTTTCGCATTTGTACTTGATACGAGGACATCGCCGCGGGCCAGATGGCCGGGGGCGGGTCCAGGGGCAGGTCACCGCGTCGTGCGGTCAGACTGACCGCTCGGGCGGCTGCCGCACGGCCACGGCGCGTCCGCGTGGGGCTCTGCGGCACGGCGCACCCGACCCTCCGGCCCTGCGGCACTCCAGCCCGCCAGCCCTGCGGCCCTCCAGCCCTCCAACTCCCCAGCCCTGCGGCCCTCCGCCCCGCCCAAAGGCCGGCGAGCGATCGGCCGCGTGTTCGTCTCGGGGGCCAGCAGATTAGTCTGCGCGTCAATCGATAGGCGGTACATCGACCTACGGCGCGGCTAAGCAGCGACGCCTCGTAAATAAATGACGAGGCTCGCGGCCGCGCAGGCGGCGGCGCGACACGAGCGCTGGGAGGCCGCGGGAACATCGACTCCGCCTCCGCCGCCGCCGCCTCCGCCTCCGCCTCCGCCGCCGCCGCTGCGCCGCTGTCTCCGGGGCGGTCGCGGTGTGACGACAGCGTTCAAGTGACACAGGCTTCGGTGGACGCATTAGCGGGGACAGCGAGGGCTCACTGTTAGCGGCGTGGATGCGATGATGGCACGAGTGATGTGCTGGGAGGCTTGGGGAGGGCGTCCAGAACGTTAGGGCGTTAACGAGGGCAGCGAGGTTACTAGTTCGGCGGGGTGGGCAAGATGGCTGCAAATGGCAGAAGAGGGAAGAGCGAAGACCAGGACTTTGAAGTCGCTGAGGAGAGAACGAACAAACGGAACTGTCAAGATGTAGAGTAAGATGGTATTCGCTGAAACGAAAGTGCCGTGAGAACGGTTAACACGGCGCAGAAAATGGAAAGCTTACGAAAACATGAACGCGACAAAAACTACGAGGACGAAAGAAACAAGAGCGAGCCGAGCGTGAACAGAGTATGACATCAAACGATTAGACTGCGAACTGCGAACAAAGGACGTGGAGATAAGAAGGCTGACAAAAGCTAATATGGGAATGGCAATCCCATTGAGAGGGAATGCCCGGTCGATAATACGGGTGAAAACAGTGAAGGAGAGGAGACAATAGACTAAGGAGAAGACGAATCGTTTAGATCAACAGTGTATCAAGGAAATATAAATCAATTAAGAGTGGGTGCATGATTTGAGCAAAGAAATATGACGAATGACAGAAACGAATGCAACGTACGTAAAACTGGAGAATGTGAGAGATTACGAGATCGAAGTTGGAGTATAGTTTAATGAGAGAGTTTTGGGCGTAAAAACAAATACCAACGATGAAAATAAAGAAACCCAATTAGTTTTATCCAGATTACGTTTATAGAAGAACAATAATAAAGAAAAGAAAATTTGTGAATTAAGCATTTTATGTATGTAATGCAGGTTTTTGTAAAAAAAGGATATGGTAAAAATATGCTCAGTTATCACATTTCGAGTTCATCTTCATACATATCGAACCCGCGAGGATGACGCGAGTGCCGCAGACTGCGATGTGCTGGTCAGAGGTTTTTTCAAGTCTGCAGAGATGCTGTGGCCTAGTCTATATGATGCGTCGTGGAAAACGTGATGGCACATGCTGCGGAAGGGACGGCACCTTCCGGTGCAGCGTCCGTTTCACAAGTGGCGATGCCGGCGAAGTTGGTGATGGTGTCACATCGACGTGGAAAAACTGGCCGACTACCATCAGCATCGCCAATTCCTGCTTCGTCGTCCCCACCCCACTGCCCCACTCCGCTGCCCTCGCCCCGCATCCTCCCCAGCCCCCCAGCAGCCCCCACCCAGTCACCCCCGCTCGCCGCCCACGTCCAGACGCCCTGCCTCAGGAACCCCTGTCCAGTCGCTCCCGCCCAGCCGACCCCGCCCACCCGACCTCGCCCAGCAGAACCCGCCCAGCAGAACGCACCCACCCGACCCCGTCCATCCACTCCCGCCCAGCCACCTCCGCCCATCCGTTCCCACCCAGCCACCCCGGCCCAGGCACCCCCGCCCAGCCTCCCTCAGCCTTCCCTTTCCTCACGTTTTCCGTAGACCCCCCGTCCCCCACGCTCACCCCGTTGCCTTATCCTGCCTCTTCTCGCCTCCGCTTCACCCCACTCTGCTCCTCCGCCTTCCCCGTTCCCAGTCCCGCCGCCTCCCACGTCCCGCCTCAGCGCCGCCCAGCGCCCCGCGACAGCTATATTACCTCGTCGCCGCAATAAAATTGTCACATGGTGGCGGGCGAGGCGCCCACGAGGACCTACGGCAGGAGGACACGCTCCGCATGCGGCCAGCGAGCGCCGCCCGAGCGCGTTCGGCCAGGCCGGCGACGCGGCCGCGCGTGCCTGACACCCACTGATCGTCTCGGCGCGCCCTCCGACCGCACGCCGCGCTGCCGCAGGAAGCATCATTCCAAGCGCGCCTTCGAGCGGGGAATGTTGTCTGGGAGGACACTTGTCGTGGAGGTGCTGCTTGGGATTTGTTCGGCCGTGGTGTGCCATGAGAGGCGTAAGTTAGTGGCGTGCGACGAAATATAGAACTATCTAGCGGCGAAAGTATACGTATAATCCAGTGGAGGCTCGTGCGGTTTACAGGGGATGATCAATAGTATTTAGCTTTCTTTACTTCTGGTATTGTAGTTTTATTTTCCTATTTCTCATTCATTGCCCAAATGCGGTCATTTCTATTATCAAACTTTCTTGCATTTTCGACTTTCTTATGTATATCTATAGAGTAAGTTTTACATTGCTGAAAAACATCGATCACGAGATTTTTGCGGAAATCACGTTCTGTGATACCTGATGCAAAAAATGTTATATAACAAACGTCTGTCCGTACATCTATCAGCCTATAAACAACCCAAATCTCAAAACAGTAACAAGGATTTTTGCTAGTTTATTTCATTGATAAGTAACTTCCTGTTCTTTTAATGTTCCGTATTCTTCTCTTTATTGTAATATGCAAAGGTTTACTATTGTGAGTTGTGGTAAGTTTACTATTTTGTATTCTCTCTGGTGACCGACTATATACCTTGTTGGAATAACACTTGAATGAACGAACGAGTTAGTAATTTTAATGATTGGTTTTGTATGAATTGTTAAGTAAAATTAGGTAATTTAAATAAGATATTATCGATATATTTGTGATCAAGATAGAAGATTTTTTTCATTTCAAGCCGTACTACTGTTGATATTACTGAATCATATAATAGGAATGTTACTGAAGATACGTACAAGGATTATAATTTGACTTGTCATCATTATTTATTTCTATTATAACTTTTTCCCACGAAAATTCTTTTAATATATACTCCTCAGCAATTTCGATGAAAATTGAAGAGTATAAACTTGTCACAGAACTGAAGAATTCGCGAGAAATCAAAATAAAACGCTCGATGCACGGAAATGTAAATTGTCAATAGGGGGATATTTCTTAATGAAAATTGAATTCATAGCAAATTTCGTATCAATTATTTTGTGCCATGAAGGTTTTTGTCAAACCACCATACATTTGGGGAAAAAATTGCAATCGTACTGTTAGAGGTACAATATTTTAGTATATTTGTATTTTTGGCCTACGATTATAGATATATAACAGAAAAAGATTACAATCTCGACGATTTTACGGTATCACGTTTAATAGAAATATCATACTGATTGAAAGAAGTACAGTTTGAACCTCCAGACGTGTATTTTTAATGCAATTTAGGGTTTAATCCTCACTGTCCTTTTTTTTGCTGCTTTGAAATCTTTTACGCCATCGGCAGATTTCAAAGCACCCGTGCAAAGAGGAGCTATATAGAATCTTGGTGCACTTTGCATGTGGAAATACCACGCAGGGGAAAAAACGTTGCGAATGGATTTGGATCGTAAGCTTATTTTCAAAGCGAGATACCGAGGGTGACAAAAATATTGAATTAACTTGCTTCTAAAAGTACAGTAGGTTTTGTGAGCTCGTATGTTGACAGTGTAGTACGCGAAACTTCAAAATGTGTTATTCAAATATATGGTAGAATTAAAGGGAGTGGTCACGCGAAGAGCCAGAGCTTTCAGACAGAATCCAGCACGAAAAGTTGTTCCATAGCGAACTAAAAATCACCCCAACACACATATTCCAAAGATATTAAATGTATATTTCCTAGTGAACATTTTTAAGTATACCTTTAAAATTTATATTAATAAAAAATACTTTACAGCGAAGCTGAAGAATAAATTATTAGAACTGCCGGTTCCTGGCCTGTGCATTACAGCATTATAGGTCGGGTACGATGCATGAGCAAACAGTCTACGCATTGCGAGGAAATTGTACAGAAAATCAAATGGTCAGTTTAATTTTTTCACAGAAGATTATTTCTGCCTCTCTTCTTTTAATTTAATTTAGCATAGAATTCGAGTTTCTGTTCGGGTCTGGCCACCAGGCTTCGGAATAGGGGTAGTCAGAAGAGCTAAATCTCTAAAAAATGTAAAAGAGGGTTCAGAATGGCCTCATTTTGTAGATTGCGGCTTATGAAACCTAACTCGTGTTACTCGTGGGACTTCAAAACCAGGCTTGAGGGGCCAGTGATGCTTCATTTCTGAGCTATGCACGACAGTAATGTGTGATGCAGCGGTTCGTGGGTTTCGGATTACGTGTCCACCTAGTTTCTTCCCTACCATAATCAGCGAAATTCCATTATTGGTCTTAATTTTTTATGCTAATCTGGAGAGTAATTACCCATCCAGAAGTAGCACACTTATAGGATTTTGTGACAATACTTTTCATAAATTGTACAAAACCTTCATCTTTCCCTAGTGAATCATGTATTGAGAGAATAGAAGGTAAAGAGTGAAAATAATGAAACAAAAATACAATTTACAAGACAATTAACTTAAAAATAATTACTGAAAGAGATTACTTTCAAATGTATAGTATGTTTTAAAATAAGCAATTATAAACATGTGACCAGAAAACCTTTATTGGCTAGTCTTTGTTAGTTGGAGTTAGTATAAAGTTGAATTTTATTAATACAAACAGTTCCACTTATTTTTGACATTCATGAGTAAATTTATTTAGCGTATATTGTTACATATAGTATTTTTAATGACGTTTCGGCTACACCTTATAAAATACAGTTGGAATCTTACTATGCTAGCATACTTACATTATATACATTATTAATATTGTAAGCGTGCGTATTTCTGCTCACTGTTCCTTCATTTCTGTTTACCATCTCCTTGAATACTTAGTAAGATTCCAATTATATATATACACGCTAAATAAGTTCACTCTTGAATGTCCAAAATATGTGGAACTGTTTGTATTAATAATAATTGATAGGAATTCATTGAAGAGAAAAGAAAGTTGTATTTTGTTGATGTCTTTATCTCCTTGAAGAAATTCGTATTTCCTGTCGCGTGTAAAAACCTCTGTGTGATCCAAGAGGGCGTCGGAGCAAGATAAGCGAAAGTCAGAGGCGGGCTGCGCTTTAATTTCACGCAAGCGCAGTTGCACGCAGGTGCGAGTCCATGCGGAAGCAGTTCCCAGCGGCGCTAGAACAATCACGCTCAATTGACGGACCGTCACGGCCAGGTTTCGAGCGCCGGTTATTCTGACTGCGCGTTTTCACGGATTCCTGGATTCTCTCAGGCAAATACCCACTGGAATATAATTTCTTCACTTGCAGCTGACATTAAATGAAAATCTCGCCACTGATAATGAAGATTTCTATGCTTAGAAGCATTCAATATTGTAGGATTTTCCCCTTTAAATACCAATAGGTAACTTGAGAATACCCAGAGAAAGCTAATTCATTGCAAATCTGCCATGTCAAACGGGACGAACAGAAATGCCTTATTCCCTTTATTCGAGCCTGAAAAATGTTTGACTGATAACTTCAAATTTTTACTTTCCCGCCTTACAAAGTTATTCGCAAAAAGAGAAAGTTATGTAATCTTGCGCAGGAAAACAGCAAAATTTCGGCTGAAAAACTGGTTTTATTTCATTGTAATGTTTACTGATTAGTAGTGAAAATGGGGTATACCATCGAGTTTATTGTAGAAACAGAACCGTTTCACAGAATTGTATTTTTCACAAGAGAGAATTTTGCTCGATTACTTTCAACTGTTTTTCTCCGATAACTCTATAAGCCTCAATGATAATAAAGTAATAATTTCGTCCATTGAAACTTTGTCTTAACAGATTTCTAAATGTCCTCCTCCTTCACCTAGGTTATGAACAAATTTTCTTTTCACAGAAGTTTGGGATAGTATGTTTTACGCTCCCAAATTGTAACAAATTTGTCATCGAAAAAGTGATTGAAACAGAAGGTAATATGAATATTTTGCCTCGTTATTAATACAAAGATGAATGCAAAGATGGCACTAATGACTTACAAATAAGCATTAAATGGGCTCCTTTTAAAAAATTCTGTTACGTAACCATGATCAATGGCTTTTTGACATTGAACGTAAAGTATTTTTCTTGGAAATTAGTCAGTCATACATCAAGTCTTCAGTCATTGCCTTTTATATTCCTATAGGCCAGGAGCTCAGCGCCGTCAGTATTTAATGCATTCCAATTCTTCAGAGTTCTAAACGATAAAACACATGATGAAATCATTCAATATCAATAGTTAAGCAATCCACATCAGTTACTATAATAACTCATTTTACAATTCAGAATCGCCAAAAAAAGGATAAGAGAAGATAAAATAATAGTTATGTATGGTTACAGAACGTCGACAATTTTCCTTAGTTTCAGATTTTGCTGCCATATTTCTAAGTTAGGACAGCATTGTTTTTCTTAGAAATTTATCAGTCTCCGTTTTTAGTTCCTCCTTAGTCTTGGTCGGTTAATGTCGGGACGTTTCATTTCTCAAAATCACGAATGGATTTCTCGAGCTGTTCCAAGTTCGTTCCAGGGCTTGTTTTTTCCGGTTCCTCTTTCTCTCTCTCCGTGATGTATGGCTACGTTTTCAACACAGAGACAAGACCTACACGTGAACGCAGGAACAGGCAGGCATTTGCTTGGTGAAGGGGCGAAATAGCCTAGAGAGTGCAACACGATATCAGAGATAATCGTACGATAACTGCTGAAGTATGATTTAAAGAAGATGGTAAACGTTGATTATGATGTCGATGTTCATCTTAGGCAATTTGATATATATTTTCGAATATAAAAGGAGAGGTGTTCCACTTCTCTTCCCTCCAATCAGATTTTTAAAGACAGAGCATTCCATCGTGAACTCAAACAAAAAGTACCGAGAAAAACATTCGAAAAGTTGAGTCATAATATCTAAAGTAAATTGGTTCTCTATAATCCATGTACTAGGAATTATTTAAAACGATTTCTACTCCTCTCAAATGTTGTTCGAAGAATTGCTCAGTGGTATATCAACTTTTAAATTACAAACTTCAGAAACACGCAAGTCAATTCGGATATTTTTAGTCGCGTGTTTCTTACTAGTTATCCTTTTCGAGTTCCAGGAGCCTCAGGTGATAGCAGCAGTGTCCAAAAATGATTTCGTAAAACGAACTAAATGAAAATTCTCATCACAACACGTGTAATCCTTCATCAAAGGAAGCGTTTTAGAGTTCCATTCTTGCCCCATTCGAAATTTTCGCGTAACGTCAATAGCGGGCCAATTTGATTTGAACAATATATATCAAAATAGATCAATGGACAACTAGCATTTCATTAAACATTGATTTTCTACAAATCTACGTTGATAGAATCAGCAATATTCTCCTGACATTTCAAAAATTAGAACATTCATAAAACCACGGGTATCCAAAAATAATGTGAAGGACATTTTATATCAGTTGGGAGAAAAAACAATTTGAAATACACTATTGCTTTTTCCCTTAGCAATACGTACTTACGTATTAAAGAGTTGTAATTACGTATCAAAGAGAATTGTAATTCTGCAGCGGAAAGTGGAGATTTTTCGTCAGAAAACTCGTATTATGAGGCCTTGATATGGAGAACGTGGATAAATTTTGTGCTATATGTAGTACTTCCCATAACTCGTTGTAAAGTCAGAATCAACTTTTTGTGGGGCCATGATATAGAAAAATTGTTTTGTAGAAAATGTCTTCGTCTGTACATCCGCCGTTCAGATTATTTTGACTAAAATTGATATTTCCAGACCAATCTGGCGGAACACAAGGCCATACAAATTTGAAATGGATATACTGATTTTTTTATTGTACTTCACATGAAACATTGTCAAACTTTTTCATATGTTCTCCAAATACTGTGATTCATTTTTGCTTTCTCGTTTACATACGTATATACGAGAGTAATATACATAGTACAAAGAAAGTTATGTAACGCTGCGGAAAACCGGTTTCGAGATTTCAAAAGAAATACACGTTTTGGGGTCCCCTGATACCAAAAAAAATAAATCTTTTCAAAACGTCCGTATGTCTGGCCGTCTGTCTGGCCGCCTGTCTGGCCGTCTGTCTGGCCGCCTGTCTGGCCGCCTGTCTGGCCGCCTGTCTGGCCGCCTGTCTGGCCGCCTGTCTGGCCGCCTGTCTGGCCGCCTGTCTGGCCGCCTGTCTGGCCGCCTGTCTGTCTGTCCGTCTGGCCGTCTGTGAACACTACTAGCGCCTAATCACACGCACGATATTTTCCAAATTGAAGAAACCCGTGTCCATCTAGCTCTAGGTGAAACTTTGAAATTTTTAAAAACATTCTTTAAAATTTGGGGTACTTTACATTAAAGCCCCCCGGATACTTTCAAAATTTTCTCAGAAGCGGCTGCAAATTTTTTCTTTAAATTTCTGGTAAGAATAAAGGAAACTACACTTATAAAGGTGGCATAGGTCCGATTTTCGCGGTTAACTGAATTTTCGAAAATTGCAAAAGGTTGAATTTTTTTCTGCGTCTTCATAAAACTACAGAATTAAAGAGAGATTATTGTTTCAAATGAAATTTGTTGCTCATAATCAGTTCCTGTCATAAAGTCATGTAGATTGTTTAGAAAATTTTAGTAGTTTTAGCGCAATATAACGTGCAATATTTGTAATTTTAAAAAATTACAAAAACTAGATTTTCTCAAAAACGGCTCCAAATTTTTTCTTTACATTTTTTATATAGATAGTTCTAAATGCACTGTATAAGATGGAATAAACGATATATTGCTCTATTGTTTTGTTTTCCAAAAATTACAAGAATGTAATTTTTTGACTTGTCTCTCACGTCGGTAATATTTACTTAAGAAGCGATTTCTTCATATTGGTGTATTTATGAGTATAAGTGATTTCAATAATATCAAATAAAGTTTACAGAAAATTCACCAGTTTTCTGTTAAAATAAGCTCAAAATTCCGCATTTTCAAAAACGCTCAAACGCCATTCTTTTTTAAAATGGCTCCAATGTTTTTCTTCAAACTTTTCCAACAGATAGTGGTAATGATACTATTGAACATGGCGTTCCTTTTAGTATGTTCTTTTGTTTTTTCAAAAATTACACAAATGTAATTTTTTTAAAATATATCTCACGCCGTTAATAAGCACATTTCAATGGATTTGTATACATTACTGACTTTGTAAGTAGAAGTTCTTCAAATTACTTCAAATGAAGTTTTTCGAAAACACATTAGATTCCTGTGGAAAAAAACTTCGAATTTCGCATTTACAGTAACGCTTAACGCCGTTTTCTTAAATACGGCTCCAAATTTTTCAATGAAAATTGCTATTTAAAACAAGGTTTTACTCTTATTTAATATTCTTAAAATAATATTTCGGTTCTACCATTTGGAAACCGAAAAGTTGAAAAAATAAAAAAAACTGTACTTTGGGCGGCTATAGATGGCAGCTGGCAAGAAGGAAGGTCAAGACTGTATAGTACCAGTTGACACCAAGGAAATTAGAAAACTTTACTACGAGAAAGTCTGTGGCATTCGGTAGCATCTCTAGTTTTCTCCGTGAGAGCAAAGTACGCTCAAAGAATGGCGCAGATCTCATTTTCAATGAGCTCTCAAAATCTTCGAAAAATGAAAATATTCCAATTAATGAGAGAAAGTATGTGCTGATGTAGTTCCACTAGTTATCACGTACCAGTCTGCATTAATACAGAGTGAGGTGGCTTTGCGTTAATATTGAACGTTTCTAATCTAATCAGATTTTTCATATATGAGTATTCTATGACAATTTTGCGAAAAATTCTACGTACACGTAATGCAGGGAGAAGAAATAATAGCACATGCGCAATTTTTTTTCACTCACGGACGTGACGGGAATGTGTCGGTACCTTCACATAAAAGTTTAATCTCGAAACTAGCATTACCGCGAAATCCTGTTTGCAGTATTTTCGGAGCAGATTCTCTCCACCCTAACGGAATAGCGCTCGCACTGAGAACTCCGGCAGCCACGAGGAGCTGCGAGATACAATCATTCCGACCGCAGCTGCCTCCGTCCCTTTTGCTCAGTGCACTCCCGACATCCCTAAGTGAGCTTGCGGCTGCGGGAATGGAGATTCCCAGAGACATGAGGAGGAGGAGGAGGAGGAGGAGGAGGAGGACGGCGGAGGCGGGAGGAGGAATTAGAAGACATGTCGGCGACCGATGTGGCGACGGAAACGCCAGGAGCGGGATAAGGCGGCGCGGCGTGCACACGGAAGATTAATTCCTTGAAGAGATAGGCGGAACCCGCAACGGTTACCTTCGCTCTCAGAACCGAAGTGATCGCGGAAGATCTCGACCGCAGTTGACGTCACTGCAGTCTCAGCCGCAGCCGCAGCCGCAGCAGCAGACGCGGGGGAGAGCGTATCACGCAATTGACATAGTCTGCGTTTGACGAACAAGCGATATTTGTTACATGACTTATTTGTGCTGCATTCCAAGCATTCATATATTATAAATATACTTTCGGGAAATAGAAATATAATACTGTGATATGTATTCTTCCGAAATAAAAGTTTTGTAACTTTGTTCTCAATCTCACTGTACATCCCGTATTTCTTATACCTTTTTATTATTCTCGTTAAAAAATAATTGAACATTGAGTTGAATAATAAAATCCAATACGTAAATTATGATTCATTTACTAGCATCCCTACGCCCTTCGCCTTGTGGGGATATCTAGCGACTCGTATTGTTTACGGCCTTTAAGTTCTGCTCTACCTCTCTGAGCCGGAAAATACTGGCCACCCGTGCGACTCTACGGAGAATGGGAATGCCAACCTCGCAGGGGAACAGAGTGTGCCTCTCTTTTTTTTCCTTGATACAGCTTAGCACTGAGCTGTAGCTTCTTAGATCCGTGGTTCCATGGGTAGTGACGAAAAGTGCTTCCCTTCACAGACTATCTGTCCTTGTTTTTCGCTTTTGTGGAACGGGCTTTGTGTCGAAAAAATTGAAATAAAAATGTATGTGCATGTTTTTGGCATTTTGTGTCGATTGTTCGACTTTGTCATCTAGCCAAAGCTGTCCCCCATGCCTGGGACTAGTTCAGTTCCCATGCTGGTGGAAGGATATGAGAGACATGTTGCGAACACAATGTATTTCCTCCACCGCAACTGGCAAACTCCGTCTGCCTGAGCTTTTCTTCGTCACACAGCTTAAGAAACTGAGTCAATTTTAGAGGAAAGCTAGCATTCTATTTTTACCCCGATCGGAAATCGAACCCGGGATCACATTACGGGTAGCTAGTAACTTGATCATGAGCCATTCTAGAGGCTGCAATAAAAATAATTTCATTTTATCATTAATATATACTATGTATGTATATTATATTACACTATGTATGTTATATCAAGAGCATCAACTTAAATGAGTCTGATTAAAAAAGAAAATCATTACATAATCTACACTAATATTTGTTTTATCATTATACCTACGTTTTTGGCAAAGATATAACCGCTATTCGATGTGTTGTAAACCAAACAAAAAGAATTTATCTGTCTATTAAGTAATTATTTGTTACAATCTTAAAAAAACACATTCGAAGACAAAGAAGTGGCGCCTAACTAGTTGTGAATTCAGGAAATATATTTTATTGACACCATCGTCCTCTGCTTATGAGAATTTGAGGCTTCTACCGTAAAAATGTTGACTTTTTTCGGCAACACTCTTCCGTTTCTTCTTGACCCTTTATTCCATTTCAGTGCAGATCATGTGGCTAACATTTTTTACGTCCTTAAATGTTAATTATTTCTTTCTGCACTATGGATTTAAGGCATGCACCAAATTCTTCTAGAACTCTCAACGTATTTATGCTGGTTCTATCATTCATCGATGTCAAGAGTATTCTCATGCACTGCAATAACATTTAGTTCATTCCCAATTTTAATATTTCGCTTCTTTTCAAGATGCAAACGCTTTAAACTGTTTTCACCGATCCTGCAAAGATAATAGGATTCACATCGAGGTCAGACAAAGAAATTTTATGTTGACAATACAGATACGAACTAAAGCGACTTCCTTTACTCGTAGTAATACTAAGTGAATTTATGAAAATATTTAAACAGAGTAAATACCTATACAATTTGTTTAGTTTTCTCAAATCCCTAGGAAATAACATGGGCGTCACGCCGCGAAGTTGGCAGACTTCACTTCTGAGAAATAACAAAGATAGCCAATCAAAGATAGCAACTTCACCGAGATACTATTAATAACGTGAAACGCTGAAACAATTATTGCGAGAACGTTCCCAGAGCGTCAGGTAAGACGAGCGCGAGCACAGCCGATGAGAAGGGAAGGGCCTTCGCCTGGGCTACGCGTTCCGCCGCCTCACCGCGAAGGAAGACCGCCTAATAATGTAATTTGCCGCTGAAATTAACCGAGAAAATTACGCCTGTTCCACTTCATTTGCTTTATTATATATTTTTAATTTAATAAGGCTTCATCACGAATGTATTGTGCGCGTGTCCGGTGGCGCCATCAAATATGCATTGTCGCCTTTTGTTCCCGACGCGCGCGCGCAAGGGCGTGAGCGAGCGAGCGAACGCGCGCGGCGCTCGCTCAGCCAGCGGCGGCCCCCGGCGACCGGAGTCTTAATTACGAGGCGGCGCAGTCTTAAGAAAGCCCTAATCCCGGGATCAGAGCTGCCATGTACATAGGCGACGCCCCGCGGGGCGCGGCGGGGCGCGGCGGGGCGCGGCGGGGCGCGGCGGGGCGCGGCGGGGCGCGGCGGGGCGCGGCGGGGCGCGGCGGGGCGCGGCGGGGCGCGGCGGGGCGCGGCGGGGCGCGGCGGGGCGCGGCGGGGCGCGGCGGGGCGCGGCGGGGCGCGGCGGGGCGTGGTGAGGAGCGGCGGGGCGCGGAGGCGTGGAGGGCGGGGGCGCGTGCGGGCGCCAGCCGAAGGTTCTAGGCGCAGAGAGGGCGAGCACTGCGAGGGCTCGGGCGGGGTGGGGGGGGTGGAGGGTGGAGTGTGAGCTGAAGCGCGAGCGTACAAGGAATCCTGCTGCGAGCGGGCGGCGGGGGATGCGAAAGCTAACCGAGGCTTCATCTTCTAGTTTATTTCGCGTCGGGAATGACGTGCGCCGAGGTGCCTCGAGGATCGCGATTTCGTAGGAGCGCTTCTGCCGAGCGTTTGCTTTGGCTGAAATGTCACTTCATGATGATGGAGATGAACAAAGTTGCTAGGTCGAATTCAGCTGCTGTCTGGAGGAGATTTCTAAAGGTCGGCTGCTCTGGCCGGTATTTTTTCGCGGTTTCTCCAACCAACACCTGGCGAATGCCAGAGCAGAACTCTAATAAACGGGCCACATACCGCGTGCGAGCTTTCCTTCCTTTTCATTCTTCTATTCTCACCCCTTACATACACACACCTATAAGCACTACACTACCACACTAGTCGGGGGCCCAGTCGGGAGCGTAGAGTTTGTCTCAAGTGGGACGGAGCCCCGCTGGTAGGAGTTACCTGGATGGAGGAAAATTAAAGCCGACATGTAAGACGGCACAGGATCTCACCATATAGCGAGGGAAAAACATTGCAAATTCTCAAACTTTCGTCATAAAGAACATGCACTAAACCTTGGGACTAACTATGATAGATGTTGGCGCACCCGGAGACACGAAATGTTCAATCAGTGTACAAAGTTATAGATTAAATGGTGATTAATAAACGTGGAGTCAACGTGGACTTAAGTTGAGTCAGCTGAAAACCGATCAAGATGTTTATTGCAACACACTAGGGACACTGCGTCACTGGACTTTATCTCCCTATATTGGAAATAATTGACATAGTAAGCAAATTGTCCTAGCAAATGGAAATGTTTTTTCAATATACTTTTTTATTAAAATTAAATCATTTCTGACATGGAGTTCCTTCAGCATATTATCTCACTCGTAAGGTAAGTGAATATTCCTGTAAATATACAGCTTTGTTAGTGAATTGTACTTCCTTAAGTTACTTAATCAAGATTTTATAGCCGGGTTAAGTAGTTCAGCAGTAATCCATGTAACATTAAACCACTCATTCCTCGGAAGGTTCGAGGAGAATATTTGTCTTGAGTCCAACGTTACTTCCATAAGTGCTGATAAGATCATTGTATACACACTCACATACCTAATCTTTAACATAGCTAATTATCTTTTGTATTTTTTATATCAGGTGAATTAAGTGAAATATGAGAAATATGATTGTGAATCAATGTTTACGAATGAACTAGATGAGAGATTTTTTTATTTGACTAAGAACTAGAAATATTATTCAGAGAAAGCCTGGTCAATAAAGAATATAATCAATAATTTACGTCATGGAACAAGTATCACGACCAACAGAAACATCCCTTAGTAGTCAACAAGTTGGCAAACTCTCAACAAAATGAGTTGCAGTTGAGGTAGTGACTTCTCTAGTAGAAAATGTTACGAAAAGAGTAGGCGAAGGAAGAGTTCCAGCTCTGCATAATTTTCGACGGACTACAAAATCACGATAAACTGTGATTTTGGAAATAATACGTATGAGTTGGAGTAGCCTTGGTGTGACTGCGCGACAACATAGCAGAGACGGTTATGGCAATAGGGATGTGAGCAGCGGTTGTTGGAAATTCACCGTTTGGAGCGGCTGTAGTGACGTCGAGGATGGAGAGGTAATATCAATTGCCACTGCCAGTGCAGTTAACTGCACTAATGGAGAGTAAGCTACCGATTATGAAAACTGTTTGCTATCAATTGAAAGGACTGCTTCAATCGTGCTATTCACAGTTTTGCGTCTTTCAGAAAAACGTTGATTGAAACTGAATGAAGAAAACTGATTGAATGGAAACTAGATTAATTTCCGGATTGTTTGTTAAAGACCTGTGTACCTGCCATTATACACCCGTTAACTCCCGTATTTAATGCTTCCTCATGCACCAGCACCATTCCAGATTTTTCGAAACAGCTAAGATCAAGCTGCTCTTCAAAAAAAGCAACAAAAATGAAATTCAAAATTATCGACTTATTTCTCTTCTGTTAGTTTTTTCAAAAATATTAGAGAGACTTTTGACTGAATATGATGTAATATGTATGAATGGAAACTTTTCTCAGAAAACACAAGGCGCTTTCAGATTGCCAACATGAATTTAGAAAATCAAAATTTACGGAAATAGCCATATTTTCTTTTCTTAAAGACGTCGGATCAAAACGATTGGATTATTTTTAGATCTTTCTAAAGCTTTTGACGTCATTGATCATGACATTTAACTTTCTAAATTACCTTCATATGGAATCCGTGGTATTGCTCTAGACTGGTTAGGTTCGCACCTTAAACAACGATCTCAGAGGTTAAAAAATATCGTACTGGAATGATGAAACATGTACCCTGCTTTCTGATTCTTTGCCCATTGCACGTGGAGTCCCTCAGGGATAGATTTTATGCCCTATTCTCTTCCTAATATACCTAAGCAATGTGCCCTCGACGATTCGAAACGGAAGAACGGTTCTCTTTGCGAATGATACGAACATTCTTTGCAATAAAGAAACCGTAAATAGTACAATATCAGATGTTTCAAATTGGTTCCGTAATAACAAATTAATAGTAAATGAAAAGAAAAGTTTTAATGCAGTTTTCAATTTCAAATAAACAATTCTGTACTCCATTGAAAATGAACGGCGTACCATTGACTGATGTTAAGGCAACAAAACTTTTATGTCTCTCAATTCAGTCAAACCTCAAATGGAACGTCCATTTAAATGAATTGGACACAAAATTAAGTTCATTATGCTACGCGTTCAGAATTCTTTCAAATTCAGTCAGCCTTCATACTGCTCGTTATGTGTATTACGCGTATGTTCATTCCCGCCTGAGATATGGCATTATATTCTGGGAAAATACATCTTATAGCTCCCAGACTTTTAGATTACAAAAACGAATTGTACAAATAATAACCAAATCCCACCAACGTGATTCTTGTAAGCCTCTCTTTATTAATCTAGGAATTTTACCATTTCCTTTTCTGTCGATTAACGAATCAGTAATTTTTGTCAAAAATGACTTGCTTAAGGGCGGGAATATGTTTTCAGAAAATGCCGAAGTCTATTACTATAACACTCGACGTAGAAATCATATTCATCAGGTGACAGTATCAACAGCTCATTACAAAAACTTTGAATCGTATTCCAATTTATCGAAATGATGTTTTGTAACAAATTCATTTATAACAAATTGATTAAATTTATGAGAATAAATATTTTATATTAATTTATTTTTAAACAGAATAATATGACGCAATATAGTCGTAATAATAAAATCGTTTGTAATTCGAGTTGATTACATATTATGTGAAATTAATAAAAGACACAAAATGTACATTTTATGTTCAATGAAAAAAGGGTATCTATTCAAGTTTCTTCTTGGTATATACTTGGACATACTGAAAGACAAAGAAGCTAACTTTACGATGAGTTTATCAAAGAAGAATAGTACTGTTTTATTCGTTCTTCAAATTTCAATCTTTATCTCCCAATTATTAACAGACACCACACGACTTCATACCTTTCTTAAGAGGTATCATTCCGCTATTCAAATAAGTAGTTTCAGTTAAAAGAAAGAACTTTGTGAGTGAAATAGTTTTTTTAGAAACACAAGAGATTTTCGAATGTTTATAAGAAGTCCATTCATAAAATAGTAAATTATTTTGTTTTCTTTTGATTCAGTTTCAATCCTGCATAACTACAAATGTTAAATTAGACTGTATAACTTTGAACACTTTCTGTCGTAACGAATATAGAACGATTGGCCGGAACCAGCCTTGCTTTGGCCAGCCCTTCGGGCCTATCAACGGCGCGACTTTCGGCGACAGCGCGGGCAGCGTCGTCGACGACGGCAAATCAGGCGCAGCGGAGGCGCGGGTGGAGGGGAGGGTGCGGCAGCGGAGGGCCGAGCAGGCGGCTGAGACGGCCAAAGAACCCTCCACCTCCCAGAGAGCTGCCTCCGCGCCAACGCAGTCCGCTACGCTCCGCGTCCGCCGCGCCGGCCGGCCAGCCGCGGCGGCGGCGGCAGCGAACGCGACAGCGACGTCCATTGGCTGTGCGCGCGGCAAATGCGATTAAGCGCTCAATGTTGGGCGAAAAACATAGCGGGGAAGCGAGGGGGAGCGGGCTTGGGACGCGCCGCTTTCCGAGAGGCGGCAAGGGCCGGGGCGGGTGGCGGGGCTGGGACGGCGACGTGGGCGGGGGGGAGGGCGGGGGGGGGCGGGGTGGGCGGGGGTGGGCGGGGGTTGGCGGGGTGGGCGGGGGTGGGCGGGGGTGGGCGTAGGAGGGGGGTGGACGGGGAGTGGGCGGGGTTGGGCGTGGCTGCAAGGGTAGCGGGTGGCAGCGGGCAGTGGTGGGCGGAGGCGGGCAGTGGCGGGCGGCGGCGGGCGGCGGCGGGTGGCGAGAGGCGACGAGGGGCGGCGAGTGGCAGCGAGGGGCGGCGAGTGGCAGCGAGGGGTGGCGAGGGGCGGCGAGGGGCGACGAGGTGCGGGGCGGTGGGCGCAGGACGGGCACGGGCGCCCGCCAAAAGCGATCTGTAACTCCATTATGGAATATCGCAGAGCACAGAAATATAAAGCTTAAATGTATTTGTAATGACTTTAGCGAGGGAATTGAGCATATATTCGGCATTGAAGCGATAGCGAATGGAGCCGCGTTTGAAAACGTTTGCACGTAGAGTGAGTGTGTGGCTGCCTGCGGGGAGCGCGATGCGGCGGGTGTGGGCGAGGCAGTCAGGGAGGAAGCATGTCGGCGAAGCGGAGGGGGGGGGGTCGTGGCGAGGCGAGGCGGGCTGCGGAGGGGCCGGGGAGCAAGAGGCTTCCGCTCTTCAATCGCCTCCCCTGCCCGCCCCCTGCGCGCCGCGCTGCCCCCACCCCCGCGCCGTCGCAAACGTCATCGCCGCCGTCGCAGCCTCGCGTCGTGTCGCGTCGCGTCGATCAGATTGCACCCGACGCTGCTGCAGCTGGCATCGAAGGCGAGGCCGCAAACGCGCTACTCCCGGCTTGAGTGAGTTTGAAATGCACTTAGGGACTGTGGGAAGGTGGCACGAATCGGAGCATCCTCTCTGATTGATTATCCATTATCATGCTTCACAATGTCAAAGAACGGAGACAACATATCGCCATGTAGAATGTACTTGATCATCCTTATTTCTTTCAATGGGCAATATATTGAACAATTTCAAAAGGTTTAAATGACAAAATCAATATAATTGATGCAATTATATAAGAATATCACATTAAGAACGTATTGTGAGGCGTATCAGCAAATTTTCTGTAAACTTGGATTTGTTAGTCCAGAATGATTCGTCAAATTTTAGTACCTTGCATTCCATTAATTTTATTTTTACAAAATAAAATAGGAAAATCCTGATATAAGCAAATTTTCTATTTTTTACGATAATATCACAATAATGTGGTATTCTGCATTGAAATCGTAGGCAGTCGTAATGCTACCTCAATTTTGGGTTACGAATGGTAATGACGTAAGCTCAAACCTGGCTCGCTTACAGCTTTCAGCGGCTCTACATTTGGGTATTTGAAATTTTCATCTACGTAGACTCTAGCTGTAATTCAATGTAACGTGGACCCATAGAGACAACATATTACATCAAAGAAAAGAAATAATCATGTATACCAATGAAGAGTTATGGACACGCCACCCTTTAGATAGAGCTTTAAACACCCTTATGTCCAGGAACATTTGGGCTAACTAATATATGTTTTCAGGCACGCATTTTACCTTAAAACCTATTATCAGGTTCAGAAACAGAATCAACCAATAGGCGAATTTCATTTGTCACACTAAAGAAATGAGAAAAATATTTACTCCGTTTTGCAATTACTCTGAGTACGGACGACTGAATGCGAGCAAGATTATACAGAAAGCAGCTTCAAGTATTTAAAAGCCTACACAAAATTTGTAAATTTATCAAAGCTTCATTTTACTATAAATATGTGCTGTAAACAGTAAGAATATTTCTATTTTAAATAACCGTAATTTGTGTTTCCATCAGAACTGTATTCATATTAGCTGCGTCATGGGATGTAGTATGGAATTACTCTTGTTTAAATATTTTCGTTCGTATGGGATTGACTAAACGTACATCAAAAAACATAGCAATAAATAAAAAATTCATTTATTTACTTATTTGTAAAATACTTTTTCGCGCATGTCCCTTTATGGAATAAAATATTGATTGCATGATGGTTAGAAATCAATCTATATATTTCAATACATGTACTGCGTTATTACACTTACAATATCTTTTGTTTTAACGTGCAAATTTATTTCATTGTTTCAACTCACGTTTGTGTCCATTAACATTTGACCGTTAATAATCACATTTGTAAGTTTAGAAGATGAAAATATAATAGCAAAATGTAGGCAACGGGTCTTATTGTAAACGGTCAAAATAAATAATGAAGCTGAGCTCACTACTTATCGCTATTTTCACTAATAAAGGTTTTACATATTCAGTTTAAAACTGCACGTATTATTTAACAAATTGTTTTATGCCTTGTGAAATTGATTTTAGATCTTTGGAATAGTTGTTACAAAACTGCTTACCCAGATGCACATTCTTACATAATCAAATATATTAAGATGTGCAACAAGGTTTACAACAGTATGCATTTTTATTACCAATCCACAATGAAAAGCGACAGTTCTCAAATACACACAATGCTACTGTATGTTCCCGTTAAGAAAAGTCGTCCCGCTGCCCGTTAAGAAAAATCGAAACAAATGAATAGGAGCTAAGGATCACTTATAAGTACTCCTATACAGAGTAGAATATTTTCTTATTTATATGACTTTTTCTTTTAAGATGGTGGTATTACGAAAATAATTTTGAACGATGTATGGGCGATATCACAAATAATGAACGTCGTTGACTTTAAACCACCATGGTTTATCTCGGTTTACAAACTTCATCCGTTATTTTCTGTTAATAACTATATCAGAGTTTTCCGGTAGGCGATTATTTTATGTCACATGTTTTTTCTTCATGTATTCTACACGACACTTTTTAGATGTAGGCTAGATAGACAATGTAACCTACGCAGAACATTTAATTTTCCAAATTAAAAATGCAAAACATTGTTCGATGAAATAAAAGAAAACTACACAAATTGATTTTATAACTGATAGTGGATTATTAATGTTGTAGAAACGCTGCGAAACGGAGGGAAGCAATGTTTACGGTACTGATGTGTTAAACGCCTACTTTTCTCTAGAACATGTGAACGCGCCTTCTCTGCCCTAATTCTCATCGTCTTCCTGAATTAATTACGGACCTATGCATCAGTACACTTGCGCGACGCACTGCCTAAAATACAGCTTTACTAGGTAAGAAAGTTACATTGCGCTACTAGGATATGCGTTTTAAAAGTAACGACTAGCGAAGTGATGTAAGGTTTTATTCATGTACAAGTGATTTTCCAATTTCACTGCTGTTCAGGCTAGGTAAAATAAATTTATGAAAAGCCTGTCGTACTGCCTCCTACTTCGATTCAATCATTCAGTTTACTCATTTATTCACTTTGTAAAAACCGCATTGGATATCTGTCTTTATAAATGCATCTTGGAAATAAGTAATAAATTATCTGCGTTAATAAAACACCACTCAACTACATGAATCCTCTAGTACTATTCTAGTCATTTGATAAATTAATTACCCTTAATATTTTACAATAGTGTAATTGCTTGATTATTCCCTTGTAGAACTCGATGGAATATTCAGAAAACTATACAGAGAGTAGGTATAGAAGTGCACGAGCTCATTATCCATAGCACTAAGTGCATTTTCATAATGTTTTTGTCCATTTCAATACGCGCTTTCATTCAGAAATAATATACGCCAGCATCATATTCCAACAACGAGCGGGATATCTGATCGGTGAAAATGTTTAATGTAGTTCGATGTAGAACCTCTATTGTTTCCTCATCTAAAGACGAACACCCATTAGAACATTGTGTTATGGCATTCATGTTCCTTTCGTAACGGCGATGTTGTTGGTATAGACTTGCATGGTGTAACTTATTTCGCAATGTATCTTTTGTAAACATTATTTTGTTTGGGTAACGTAGGATGTTTCTCTTCGATAACCCACTAAAATTGTTCTTTCACATTAGGTCTACAGGCTACTCAAGTAACCTGGAATGTAATCGAGGTTTCCATAATTTGAATGCGCAAAATCCTTTTTCGGCGACATCGCGAACAAAAAATTATACCCCAATTTATTTGCAGGCAGAAATTACCATAATTATGCAATAATGTAGAATTAGATTAATTATTAACAAATTCACCAGAATCTGTCACGGTCGGGCATTTTAACAAGTTAAGAGGATATATTGAACTATTGTAAGGAAACAATTGAAAGCGAAAATTGTAAAATACTCATTAAATAATCTTGAATAGATGTCTTGTCAGAAAATGAATAACGATGGTATGGTATTAGAAATATACTCTCATTAGAGAAGAATTTTAGTCCGATACAGTATTCAAGCAGTTCTTGTTTGCAAGAACGCTTATTGTGAATTCAACAATGCAATCACATTCCATGTATGGAAGTGATCCCAGCAAATTTAATGCATGAACATGGTGTATAACGAGAGCAATGAAACTCCACGTTTTATAAATTATTTCACAACAGTAACATTCAAACAAATGGAAAACACTTCAGCCGTAAAATAGAAAAATTACAAATAAATTAACAAGCCTTTTGTTTTTATAATACCCATCGTTTGAAACGTTTTATGGTAAATACATTCAACTGCAAGCAAGGTGCAATGCCCAATTATGCCTTCATAACAATATGCCATTGACATCCTTCATCCACAAAACTCATATACACTAATGCCAAAGAGTTACATAGTTTATGATTCACTCTTTACTTTGAAATTTTGTCTGAGTTCCAGATATTTAATTCACTTGCATTCTACTTAATATCCGACTATTAATAATGTTTAACAACTCATTGTTAACATAATATATTTATTTAAATGTCCACGAATTCTCTTAAAGTACATGTATTTGAATTATTTGCTAATTCCGTTGCTACATTTTACATGAACAATATATTTTTCAGTCGTTGTCTTTTGCCAAAATTTAGCAAGACTATTCAGAAGCATGATTTTTATCTGGTGCTAAGTATTTATATTGCTTCCAAGTATTCTCCAACTCATTTTCAAAGTATTTGAAAATTCACTAACTTAAATTCTTTTAAAATTTAAACAAACGCAACTCAAATTATTGGAGATCTTGGGACTGCGTTTATTCTAGAGGTATTAGTTCTGATGACGATGCTATATTTCTTACTCGGTTTGTATACAGAACCCAAAAATATTCAATTTTCTTTTGGAGTTGCACTGTACATGTGGCAGAAGCGGAAACCATTGTTTTTACTACGAATGGGAGTAATATCGTACTGCATGTTGTATAGTAGAAAACGCAGTCTCTTCAGTGCACACGCGTGTAAAGTAACACT
The DNA here is from genome assembly GCA_011170035.1 of Teleogryllus occipitalis. Classification (NCBI taxonomy): domain Eukaryota; kingdom Metazoa; phylum Arthropoda; class Insecta; order Orthoptera; family Gryllidae; genus Teleogryllus; species Teleogryllus occipitalis. Next base: position 30,082 of record BLKR01002756.1, read on the forward strand.
ACAGTTTACTTCACGTGCTGTTTATTACACTACACACTGGTCAACGTATCATTCTTCGTGCCGTTCTTTAATTTCATCTCTAACTTGAATATGGGTAATGACGTATTAAAGATCAATCTTCCTAGGTTAGTGAAATCAGACTCCCAAAATAAGATATTATTCGCACGATAGTATATGCTAATCACAACTAGTGAAGCTATAACAACACACACTTTTTCGCATTATTTTTAAATTTGTCATTTTCGAAGATTCACCGAGTTCAACAAAAATGAGACCTGTGCCATTCTTATCAGTGTCCCTTGAATTGAATTGAATTTGCCTTATTTTACGTGGCGAGACTCAGGCCATGAGGCCTGCTCTTCCGTCTGACCACGCAAATTTCGTTACACTCCTTTCAACAAGAGAAAGAAGGTATTACTTGAGCGACGAAACAGGCGATTTGAATTTAGCTCAGAGGCATCATTTAGGCTTGAGGATCTTTTACATGCAGCAAATCTACTAACATGGGACAGCCGGCTTTACTTCCCCTCCGAAGGAAGGCGTACGAAGGATTTTTTCGCCCTTAAATCCACGGCTTCGATCGGGTTTGAACCCGCGAACTTGGGTATAGCAGTCCGATACGCTAACCGCTACACCATCACCGCCATGTCCCTTGTACTATTCGCAAAAAATATAAAGAAAGAAATATCAAAGGGTTTTCGAGACAATGTTTATTTATAAATTTCATTAATTTCAAGAAATTACGCGAACACTACTTGATTTTCCAAAAAAATGTTCATAGCGTTTTATAAAGACCTTTATTTGCTCTTTCAGAACAAATTTTGTTTGAGGCAAATTGGTAGTTTTGAATTATTAACTTTTTACAGTATTAGAAAGAACAGAGTTAACTGGAAATTGATCTAGCACCACTTTTTTTAACGTCCTTTGATACACACGAGAAGAAAATTTAAGGAAAAAATTGGGAGTCTTTTTTGAGAAAATAAGTGTTTAAGAAAAATTAAAAATTGATTAAATATTTCACGCAAAATTAAGCGAAAACTACTAATACTTTCGAAAAATTGTACTACATGATATTATTTAAAAATATATTTGTGCAAAACAGGCTTTATTTAAAAAAACTTCAATATTGGAGATGTAGGAAGACGCCGAAAAAGTTTGTAGTTTTGCAATTTTCGAAAACTCAGGGATTTTAACGAAAATAAGTCCTGCGCCGTTCTGTGTAGCGTTCTTTTACGCTATCAGAGGACAAAGCAATTTTAATAGTTAATGAAACGTTAATAAAAAAATATTTGAAGCCATTATTGACAATATTGGAGACAATTTTTAAAATGTGATACTTCATGTAATGTACCCTCAATAATAAAAATATCTTTATTAAATTCGCAAGGCCTCGAGTTCCTTCAGATCGAACGAGCAATATGATTTTAGAGAAAATCGTCTTAACTGTTTAGGCGCTGGCGTAGATAACAGATAACTAGGCAGACAGATATTTTGACGTTAATCGATTGTACGGTAACAAGAAACCAAAAACATGGATTCAGACTTGACATTGTATCAGAAGTAATTTTTTATACGTAGGACCAAAATGTATCCATTTTTCGTTACCAGGGCGTGAAAATAAGAGTTGTTTTTTTTTGTAGAAGATTCGCCGTTTTCCGGCGCCTGTTTAAAATACATTCTCTTCTTACGAAGTAAGGGTGAGATAGTAAAAGCAAGGACATAGCTTGCATTAGGACGTGTTGCAAAACTGTTTACTCACTACTTTCCATGCGTAGCAATATATTCTATCAAGGACTGTGACTGTGACAGCAGATTCGCTCTCTCATGCGTGTTAAGATGATTGACAACAGCGTGAAGGGAGGCGTTGGTGTCAGTTATCTGACTGGTATTTCACAATTATCATCTGACTGGTATTTCCACAGGTATATAGTTTCGTAATCCATAGCATTGTTTGTCATATCTTCCAATATTTTCTCCTTGTTCGCAGCATGTTATACAACAGAATACTGGGCGGAAAAACTGTACACAATTCGTCATTGACTAAAATCATTGCACATCCTTTAAGGCGAATATATGTTCTAGGTGCGAACGATTGGAGGGTATCAGGAAAATAAGGAAGTATATACGTCTGTGCCTCTTTTCTATGATAACATCTTCAACACTGTTCTCCCTACAATATGTCACTCCGTTTACAATTTTCAGTAATTATTTCATTAGAGGCGTCTAAGGAGAGCATTGCTCTGTAAATGACTATTCTCTACAGCCGTTTCTCCTACGCTGTATTACCACACATGTTTACATCAATAAACATGAAAGGGCAGTGTCGGGCCAGGCCTGACTGCGTTGACGCTGTCGACAGTTACGACGGATTGATTTCGTTATGCCTCCTCATGTAAAACTGGTGGGTCACAAAGAGGCGGCACCCCTCTCGTTACGTTTCGCGCATGCGTAGACTCTGTTTTTTCAAAGTTGTCGAGTTGTAGGTGACCATAATTTCTTTTGATTCGGGTGTCTATTTCAGTCTCTCGTTTAAGATATTGGGGACGGCTGATAGTCTATTGTTCGAATAATATTTCTGTTTACTTGCCAGCTGGAGGTGGGGTAGAGAGATGTTGCCACATGCTCGAGAGGCAGACAATTGGGCGTTCTTGCATCAGAACACAATAACAGCAACAGTAGCAAGAAAAAAAATCGCAATTAGTGCACAAAACAATAGACGTTACAAAACCGCACACACGATCTACAACCAAATAAGTACTGGCGCTCTTAAATTTTCAGTTACTTCCCGCTGTAAGATGTACTTGTTTTCTTAATAAGCATTGAGAACTCTGATGTGTCATAATCACAATTTGAAGCCATTGTTTGGATAATGAAACCCCCACTCCCCCGTCAGGCGGTAGCTGTCAAGTAGACAGAAATACAGGGCACCAGGAAACACTCTCCGCAGAGAACCGAATCAGGGCCTCCTATTAAAAACTGCATTTATGTTATTTATTTATTTAATTTTTATTTATTTTACGTCAAAAAACAGTTAAAAAACTGCGTATGACGGACTATGGGGAAAAGTGAATTGTGTGCACATTTTCAAAATTCTGTGATCCCTACACTAAATCATATACTACTTAAGTTTTGAATATTGAAAGGGAGAAAAAAAAAACTCCCATGTAGTAAAATCTATTTTCAAGGATAAATAAGCAATAAATTTTGAATTTTGAAAGGGAGAAATGTTGGTAGCAACCAGATCACTGGGAAACTAGTGAAGAGGACAACACTTCTAGCATCTATTATGATTGTGATGAGTGCACAATTTTCGTTTTCAAGCCGCAGCTAGTATTACAACTTTACGTCTGTGGTACACAACAAGGTGCTATTGCGGAGAGACTTTCCTGGCGCGCTATACTATACGGACAATAATGGCTATCGCTTATGCCTTTCGTCGCTGGATCGGGTTCGATCTCTGGCCAGCTCTCAGTACGTTTCCTGGTCGTTCTCTCATTTCCCCTGTCTTTCGTTCCACCACTTCTCCGGTGTCATTTGCCTCATCAACAATATCGTTTTCTATTTATTAATCATCTTTAGGCGACGGACTGCAATGCAAATGCGTGTTTTTCCCCAGTAATAAGACAGTATTTTCTTGGTATGTGAATGAAACAGCCAATTTCCAACTATTTAAATACAAGTTTTTGCTGCATATTTTGCGTATTCTGCATGTTTTCAATAAAACCATCATATATCAGCAAATTGCTAATTATTTTGAACATTTTCCGTGAAAATATTTTTCGTTACATGTAATTATTTTCACAAATTCAGCTTTTAATTTCATACATATATTGCAGCTAATATCAGTTTTCTGTATGTGTATATATATATATATATATATATATATATATATATATATATATATATATATATTTCACATATCCCAATATCGAAGTATCACATTTTTAAATGTATCTAGACAGAATAGGTATCGCAATGTAAAATATTAAAAGTATAGGAGCTATGCATGGTATTCGTTTTAGATTGACCACGAAAGACACGCGTGCAAGAGCAGTAAATGGAAAAAAGATACAGCGTGCAAGAGCAGTAAATGGCGGTAACACTAACTCTGAAAAGGCTGAAGTATTAAGAGAACACAAAGAAGAATAGTACAACGTATAACACACCTGACTTCAACTCACACAAATTACAGAGAGGGCTTTCCCTACAAATGTGAGAGAAACTGGACGCGAAAAAGGAACTTCCCTTTTCATGGTATGAGGCTGGTTGCTAAGGGGTTCTCGGAATTGTGTTCTAACGCGGTTCTAATGCAAATCTCGGCAGATACCTCATTGTGAAAAAAAATATACTACTAATACTAATAACTAATACTACACTTCGAAATTGCACTGAGTGGTAATAAAGTGTTAGATGAATAAAATCTTTTTGAGCATAATTTTTATTGCACAAGTTTACAGATTATTAGTGCATATAAATCCGGTCCCTAATAATCACATATGAATCGCAATGACTTAAAAAATTCAAGGACTCCTAAACAGAAAGAAATAACTAAAAGACGATTTAAGGTGTAATTCCGCAAATACTACTTTGTTTGCATTGGACTATTATTATTATTATTATTATTATTATTATTATTATTATTATTATTATTATTATTATTATTATTATTGTTATTATTATCATCAATATAATTGCCATCGACGTACCATTTCTCTTCATGAATTTTTTTGTAAATTCAAATGTCAATACATTACACGTTGTTGCAAAGAGAACGTTGATAGCTTGCACCCTGGGAATATACTTTTCGTGGGGAGTGTTATTCACAATGTTACTAGCACACACTTTATCAATTGTGAATGAAAGTCAACGCCGCAACAATAGGCCATACAACATTTAACGCCGTTCGGGCAAGGGCGGCTGACGCAGCACGACACAGGATCTAGATCAATGCAACTGAAACTGTTATAGGATTTTCACACACGAAAAGGAAAATTTGGAAATGTATATGCAAAAACTTCTTAAATTCCGGACTGCCATCAGTAGCGAGTACATAGTACATTAAAAACACGACTACTGTCGGTTCGCCAAGCCGTTAAACAATCAAGGAAAGCAAACTCCCAATATCAACAAAATTGAACACTGATCCTGCTGAACCGTTACTTTAACGCGAATTGCAAGTTCACTACTGATGTTTCTGTAATGCAGCTGTCACGTTTCTATATAATATCACCGACAGAATTTTATACAAACAGGATATTATACCCGCATTGTGCAAACGTTACTGAATTATAAACAGAGAAGGAAACTAGCATGCTTTGAAATAAGTAGGTATTTAACTAGTCCCTATTGAAAAACTTGCATATTAAGTAACCGCATTTCTTCAGATTGATGGAGGTACACTTGGAAAGCAATTCATTAAATATCAGTTTATATTTAAACATTATTTTAGGCTTACATAGTTATGTTTAGGATGCTTAAATGAAACTAATTTTCATATGTTTATTTCTGTGGAAACTATATTGTGCCATTTATATTTTTGTGTCAAGATTTAAAAACACGCAAATAATTAGGAAAAACCATATTTCAGAACCCATATTTTTATGCGTAAGAGCATTTCGATCATTAATTGCCAGTAATGCATGGCTGCATTGCCTTCGGATTTCTAGTCAATTGTGAGTGGATAAAAGCCACCTTATGGGGCATGATCAACGTTTTCACAGAGTCTTACAACTTTATAATATATATTCTAAGCCATTACGTGCAGAGGGAATAAACAATAAGATGTTTTATGTTGGACGTTAAAAATGTTCTTCGGAAAATGCACAGTAAGATCTGTAATGTATCCATTTTCACACTCGGGCAGCGTTATCGTTCATGCAAACGAGATGCCGAAATTGGACGACAGAACGTTGCTTTGATTGAACGGACTTAGAAAACATACCTAAGGGACTTAGGAGTTCACCGAAAATGGGATTAGTACCATATTTTTTATCGTCCATTGATACATACGAAGAGATAATTTAAAGAAAAAATTGGCGCCGTTTTACAGAAAAAATTAAAAGAATATTGCCTATATTTCATGCAAAATCACGAAAAAACTACTCATATTTTCGAAAAATTTTACGTGACATTATTTGAAGATCTGTTTTGAAGGAACAGATCTCATTCAGGAAAATAATATCTATCTTCAATATTACAGTTGTAGGAAGACGCCCCAAAAAATTGCACTTTTGAAATTTTCGAAAAATCTGGGATTTCAAGGAACATGAGACTTGCAACATTCTTTTAAGCGTCCTTTACGATATCGGAGGACAAAGTTTAATAAAAACATTTCGTGTCATTTTTTTGAAGATTTTGAAAATGCTTTTGAGGCTTCATGTAAAGTACCTTCAAAAATTAAAATATCTAATTGAAACTCCCAAAACCTTGAGTTCGTTCAGATCGATCGGGGAATATCAATTTTGGAGAAAATCGACAGAACGGTTTAGGCACTAACGTTGACCACAGACGGACGGACAGACTGACATAGAAGACGGGCGGACAGACAAACAGTCGTTTGCCGTCAATCGATTTTTCGGCGTCAAGGACCCACAAAACATGGATTTTCGGATAGCGTATGAAATGCATATGAGAATAGTACTGATCTCATGTTCATTTCTTTTGAAAATGAAATGAACAATATTAACACTATTTTTTCCTCAATAAAACCTGATCTTTAAAGTCATCTTGAAATATTGTCCTGTTCAATTTTTCGAAAATATTAGTAGTTTTCATGTAATTTTGTATGAAATTTAGGCAATTTAATTTTTTTAAAACAATTTTTATCTCAAAAACCGCTCTATTTTTTCTTTAAAATTTCTTCTCATATGTATCAAGGAACGGTAAAAAATTTGGTGCGAGTCCCATTTTTGCCGAAATATGCAGTTTCAAAAATCGCAAATATTACGTGTTGGAAATATTGGGTAGAGATAATTACATTTTTAAGCGTCGGCCCGAGTTCGAACCTTACGCCGCTTCTGTAGCATAGTGGTATGGCTGACGACGAATTAACTCGGAGGCCTGAGTTTGAGTGTGAGTGCGCAAAATGTTTGCTGGTTTTTGGAAAATGGTGCAGAAAATGGTTGCTGGAAAATAGTTGCTATCTATTGCATGTTTAATAGTATAATATAGCGGATCATTTATAAAAAAATGCGAGAAAATATGTGATGTAGCACCGCTACTTTTCTTTATCATACGGATATATTTCTTTAACGTAATTTTGCATTAACGCTCTCGTTATTCCTATTTACTTATCACTCACGTATTTCATTTCAGATCGGAGTGTCAGTCCAAATTATACAACCGTTATATCAATATGGAGGGATTGCACACTTTCAGTTTTCTCTTTACCAGAAACAAAGTAATTCATATATTATATATTACAACGAGAAGAGATAGACTGTGGATTGTAGATTGGTTTGGAATGTTTTGATTTAATTGAAACACTATTGAATGTATGGACATTAAAAGTATAAAACGCCCAATTTAAGTAACTTTTTTCAAGAATGTCTATAGTTCAAACACATTGTTCAACACTTGACTCACAGAAGAAAGGAAATAAAGTTATGTTCAGCATATTTTCGTTGCATGACTTGCGACATATTCCTTGTAGGTTTTCTTCCGCCATGTTTTTCACGGTATAATAAAGAGGAGCCATAAAATAAAGACTCAGGAGTAATGCAAAAGTTAAACTGAAATAAAATTTTATTCGATAACGGTGATTTTATCTAGCGGAGATGAAAGCGAAAACTAAGCGCAAACAAAAACGGATAGGCACGACATCAAGTCGTCACTAAAGTATCGTAATGCTGAGTAATACGTTTCACAAGGGTGGCAAGATTCGAATATGAAACGTTCGGCAAAATATATATTTTTATACTTAACTAGTACGAGAAATGTAAAAGGTTTAAAGGTGCCAATAGAATTGTTAAGTAATTTCAGTGACTATGGGTTGATTAAGATTGCGTGCATCTTTCCGTTTTACTTGTTCATTTCTAAAATACGTAATCTAAGAAATGAAAAACACAAAAAACTTTTTACACACTTAAGTATTTTCAATTAATGCGAGATAAAAAATAATCATTTTCGCAAATAAATATCATAAAATAGAAACCGAGCGAGAAAACGGAGTCACTACAAGTTGCAACTCCAAAGAAATTGATTTTCTTGAAATTACGTTTCAATGCGTGTAATTAGCGATAAATAAATATGATAATAACTCAATGAAGTAAATGCATGATATTTGTCAGTTTACTCCATATGTTGCCACTCATATGCACAAATAAGTTGACGTTAGGACGGAATTGGCTCATTTAAGAAAAGTCAGGGTTACATGGCTTACCCATTTCTTAAAACTAATAAAAGTTAGCTAGTAACATGCATCAATTTTACAATTATGCCTTACGAAGATGTTATTGCTTGACTTTTAACTTGGAGCTGATGCCATCTGAATTTGTAATTTCATGTAAGGAAAATATTAAAATTGAAAAAAAAAAGAATTTATGAACTTTTCTCTTGACGGGGAGTCATACATCATACATTGCGAGGAAATCTTTCCATAGAACAATATGTATTCTTGACTTTACTACAAATTACCTCTCTTTATTATAGACATTATTTATTACATCTGTATTGTGGCGTCGTGTTGGCGAACTGACAACACAGATAGAAGCTTTATTGACAAATCTATTTATTTACAAGATTTACACTATTTGCAGCTCTGGGTTTACGTTCGCAATCTACTCCGTGACTCCCATGCACACTGCTTTCCGTCTCCAAGCTAGTGCATCCTCCACCCAGACGCTTCACCGTGCCGGTGACCAGACACCCTACGCACCCGCAAGGAATACACCTCCGCCTCCCGCGGCAGCAGTTGCGTCCTCACGTCAGGCAATCTTAAATCGAACACCTCTCTTCTCCTCTCCGCTAACGTCTTGGCGGTCACGTGAGCCCCACTGCTTAGCCTTTCTGAGAAGTGCGGGTCGCTTCTGGGACCACATGGCAGCTCACCGGGGTGGGGGGTCAGTCTCCACTGCCCTGCCCACCTTGCGTCATGTGGGGTCACAGCTCCCCTTCAATTGGTTTTGTAACTAACCGCCTTTGCTCGTTTCCCTGTGGCCGTCAGCCTCCGACACCCACTAAGGAAGTTCGGAGGTCTGGCCGTCATGTGGTGTCGTTACAATATTTATAGAATAGCATTAAAACATCTTCTAAAGAACGAAGTATATCCACTTTAGAACGATTTATTTTTATTATAATTATTTTCATTGTATATACGATGTTACAAAATGTAAAGTTACATGAAGAAAATATAACTAAATTCATTAAGTAACTTCATCTAACTTTTTCTACCGTCTTAGGTGGCTCAGGACATCAGTTGATGTCAGGGTAATGTCTCGGACCGAGAGCATCTAAAATTCGATTCCCGACGGTGGCAGGATTTTCAACACGAAAATATAACTAAATTCATTAAGTAACTTCATCTAACTTTTTCTACCGTCTTAGGTGGCTCAGGACATCAGTTGATGTCAGGGTAATGTCTCGGACCGAGAGCATCTAAAATTCGATTCCCGACGGTGGCAGGATTTTCAACACAGAAAATATAACTAAATTCATTAAGTAACTTCATCTAACTTTTTCTACCGTCTTAGGTGGCTCAGGACATCAGTTGATGTCAGGGTAATGTCTCGGACCGAGAGCATCTAAAATTCGATTCCCGACGGTGGCAGGATTTTCAACACTAGCTACATAACTTCATTTACCCCCTCAAATAGAGCAAAGAGCGCCTATAAATATAATATAATCTCGATTTTCATTGAAACTTCTAGACCTTCCAAATTACAAATCTAAAATTGCAATTTCCATTTCCTCATGTTTCCTTTGATATAAAGAGACGATTAAAAATTAGAGGCAATATTATAATATTACGTATACCATACAAAGAATAGGAGCAAGCATCTAATGTAGCACCTCTTGTTTGCTCAAAAGAAAATAATTTGCTGTCTTCTCATTAGGGATAGTGCAAGTTGAATGAGCTAACTAGTTGTGATTCGCGATCTCCGCGCCCTGAACCTTCCCTCTCAAGGAGAAGCGTTTTGAAGGCAGCTGCCTGGGGAGAGTGGCGGCGAGCGGCCGCGCCAGGATTCCATCTTCGTCGCGGAGCCAGGCGCGCTGCGCTGGCGTTCACGGAGGGTCTCTGGAGGCCGAGCGCGCCCCAACGCTAAGTGGTGGCTGAGGAGGTCGCGCTGCCCGTCTCGTTGGTCTCCGACGTGTCAACATCGCCACAAAGTCTCTTCGCTCTCAAGAATGTTTACTCCCTCCTAATTATTGCGGTAATGTAGCAGTATATCAGTCACAATCATTTCAAAGTCGTTTTCCTAAGTGCGTGACCATAACGACTTTGTCACTAGACGATGTCACTGTATTTATGGAGTGAATTTCAATGATTTTTATGATCAAAGGCTGCAAATATTTGAGATTAAAACGGTAGTGTTATTTTTTATAGAGTGACAAAAACGGCTTTGAGTGCAACGAATTCTGTGAAGTGGCATGTTTGAGGTTGCAGGGATTTGGTGTTTAGTGCCTGTTTACACACAATTTCAACGCAAAACAAGTGGTTAAAAATACCAGTACTCTTTATTAAAGACTGCTCGAACATGGGTCAGTTCTGGGTGCTTCTCGAGGAATCGCCAACGCCGTGCCCGCACTCAGTTTAAACTTTAAAATTTCATCGTCACATTGGATAGACCTTCCTTTCAAAATATCAGCAAAAACCTGGCGGGAACTATGGAAGTCAAACGCTTGGAAAAGCAAGTTTGTAATTTTATGTAGTAGTAGGGACATATGCGATATCTACAAGTCTCTAGTTGTAAAGATGGGGCAAATCTAAAGTATACCTAGATAATTGCACGCAATAATTAATAATGAAATCAGATACACAATATACTAGGCAATAGTATTTTGGTTCACTGAACATCTATTTTCATCGTCTTTCTGTTGGCTGACGTACTCCTTTCGGATGATAAAAAAGATGCTCTAGCCAAATCCTCCGAACTCCTGCGAGCTCGAGCATCTTCCCCTGGCTTCACTCCGACTTTCCCTTCAAAATCCAGGAAGGGATGTATACGCGCAAGCTGAAGCAGAGCGAGGGGGGATAGTAGCTTCATTCGAAAATGTTCGCCAGATTTATTCTATCAAACAACTGAGTTTTTAATTATGTTTAAATTCTTTATTATTTATTATTACTTCATATTTATTTTCTTTTGAAGTTCTGTCTACTATAAACACTTTTACCCAGGCGCAGTGATATGTTTAAATAGAGTTCCTTAAGTTCCTTTGGCGTTATAATATTCATTATATTTTATTAAATTATTTAGTTATTTGTTGCATATAGTAGTAACATGAAATAAATGAGGAAGTCTATTACTCAACAATTCTCACTTACGAGACAAGAATCGTTCTCTATTAAAATCTCTAACCTGAACATAGGACATTATTGCAACTATTATGATAATAAGTAAACACGATGAATTCAAGATTCATTATGTTGAAAATTATTAATTGTACTCTAAATTGCAAATTTGATATATGACTGGTACATTTTAATGAATCATTTCTTTGCTTTAGTAGAGGAAAAGGGAATGAATTTAGCTAAATTTGAGGCAATTACACAACTGACTTCTTCAAAAGACTGTCATGGGCCAAGTATCTAGTGATGTGCTGTCGCCCCCGTGAAGTTTGTAAAACCGTTATTTTTAAATCTCGCGCCAGTTTGTCTGGACGCTCTACTCGCGAACTAAAGTAAGCTAGTTTCCTTGCCCGCAACCCTGATATACCTGTTTTAGAAGAAGCGTCTATGAAAGTAACGAAGCTTACCCAAAATCACAAGGTTCTCGTCGTGATTGGACATTAAGTAACATACATGATGACATGATGCTATAATAATTGTTTTCTAATTTTGAAAATAAAACTAAACTGCATATCGTTCGATATAAAATAAGAGCTACATGGCATTAGAAACACACATTTTCAAAACTTTTCTCACCAGTATTCCTTCTAGCTCAAGAACAATGGGGAATACCGACCTAAAATAATTACAAAAACACCGTGTTCCTCCATTATTTCTAGCATAGGACTAGCAACGACTATTTCAAAAAAAAAACAACAGAAACGTTACCAAAATATTTAAAAAATATTTACAATTAAAACACCAGTCGGTTCGCAGTTCCAACCAGAAAAGGAATTAAATTCCCTGACATCCTGCATTAATAAAAATTAAATTCTCATCATTGTCCGAAACGTGTCAAATCATTAAAGTATTAAAACCGCAGGTCATGATTAAATGAATAAAACAAATAAAATAACTATCTCGCACCCTACCTGCAGTCTTAACAGTTCCATACTAATACCATTTTGACTCTCAGAAAACACAAAGAGGTTCTTTTCTAAAGAATAGTACAGATAAAATCTAAATTTGCTACAGATTTACCTTTTTCAATAACAACTGGCTTCCCCTTTTCCTTACATTGCAATATTCTTGCGCGGAAAAATATTTCATTATACAGCCCAACAGGTGAAAATCACTGTAAATGAATAATCTGCAATCTGGTATAAGATCAATTTCAATTTGAAATTTAAGTGTAATTGGAATAACTGAAAACATAATTTCAAGTAACAAACATTACTGCATAATGAATATGTCATGGAACATATAATATTTACATTTTGGATTATAAATGTTACCAATGATTTTTACGAGCATTTGTGAATATTAATTATATATAGGTTTTATTAATGAGCTAAAACGTATTTCTGCTTAGAGCACTTTCCCTAATTATTACCTCTAATATTCATTAGGTGAAAATAATTCCTAGAATTCTTAGTTTTTTGGACGTTGATAATATATTCCCTTTATGTGATCTCTATAATACATAAATACTAACGCAAATTTTATTACTATTCTTACGAATATACGAATTACTATTTTTTAGTTTTCTTTATAACGTTCGTCAAAAAGTGAGCAGAGTTCAGTGTGTTACATTATATCATATAAGAGATGTTATGTTTGTCTCTTACGAACATTGCAAACAAGTGTAACATCAAATAAATCTCAAAAACAAAACAAACAAAAAATGAAACAGAAAAACTACAAGACATGGTGAAAAAAACAAACAATGTCACCATGAATGGTGTAAGAGATGGTCCGTAGTAACTCAAAGCTCTGCAGATCTTTTGTGCGGCAAAAACATTTCAATACACCACATTAAAGTCCAAAAGAGCAGTGCTAATGTAACTCGGACAAATGTACAAAAAGTCATGTTCAATAAATCCCCATCTGCGGAAGGGCGCTCGGCGGAAGAAAATAAGAAGAAGCGGAGCGACGGGAAATGGGCGGTCTGAGGTGGCATCTGGATCCTGCCGAAGACTCACTGCAGTGCTCGTTCTAAGCAAGGGCCCCGCCTGCGGCGCCCGCCCTCGCGTCCTCGCGTCCTCGCCGTCTCTTCTGATCATTGGGTGGTGCGGCCCCTCCGCTCGGCTTCTCTCCGCTTTGCTCCCCAACAGCCTCCCTGCGCCACTTCACAAACAAAGCGCGTGTACGCTGGACCTACGCTCACTTTCCTTTTAATTTGTAAAGCCTAATTCACGTTCCCTTGTCATTAAGGTACAGCGTAACGTACGTGCAAGGAGAATGTTGTTTGAAACTATGGCGACTCCAATTTTTGTCATCCATATTTTGTAAATATGTGACTGTTAATTTAACAATAAAGCTGTGTATCCTCAAAGAACATCCGGGATGTAATACCTAACTCAGAACAATCGAAGATGCGGCAATATCACAATATTCGGCTCCTGTTTGGAGAGTGAAAGATATAATTTACAACGTTAACGTTACGATAAAGTAGGTATATTAGCGTGTCTGCGACAAGTGAACTCGCTAAACAGTCAACATTTTAGTTGCGATTGAGGAATCATATCTAAATCAAGTGTGAACTCTAAGAAGAATAGGTTTTTTGGTGCATACATGATTCGACAGCAACACACTGGCACGTTATGGACAAGTCATGGTGTGTGTCAGTCGATGACTGATATGTATTTGATATTTGCATCGGCCCCTTGACATATACTAAGTTCGTTTTTGCCAGAAAATAAACCAAATTGAAAAGAAATTAAAATAAACTACGTTCATTACTGTCAATGCTTTTATTTACAAGTATTGATGTGTACTTGGGCGCCATTTTCTTTTCACGAACTCAGGTTGCAAGTTCGAAACGAGATGCTGGAAGACAAAACATCTCGTAGAATATATCACACATCCGTACGTGGTCATATTTCTTCCAGTTCTTGTGATTTGCAGGCAACTCTACAGTGATTGGCAAAGTGACAGATTGAGTTAGAGACTATTTGCATTCCGTTTATAATTCAGATAGACGCGCATTTTTATGTACTTTCTCACCTAATTAGTACTTCCTTAGTAACGACAAAGTATTGAACTGACGCAGCGGAAAGTGACGAATTTTCCTCAGAAAACTCATATTGTGGGATTCTGTTAAAGACAAAGGGGAGAAAAAATTTTCCTATATGTAGTAAGTTACTTCCTTTAAGACGTTATGTAGTAAGGATTCACGTTTTGTCGGTTCTTAATACCGAAATATTGGTTTACCGTAAAACGTTTGTTCGGCTCTGGTCAACGCTAGTACCTAAACCAGGTATACCAAATCGCGTGCGCCCGCCCCAGCTGCTTGCGCGCCTAGGAAGCTCAAAGTTCCCGCGAGAACGGGCTACTTCTCCTGGCTCCGCTCCGACTTCCCCTCCAAATCCAGAAAGGTGGGTTCACGCGCAAGTTGAACGCGAGGAGTGCTCTTACGAAAATTTGCCTGCTTTGCTCTATCAAGATTTAAATTATGTTTATATTCTTTACTACTTATTACTAGTGTCTGGACGTTTGGCACAAACCTTTTAATATTAAAATTTTATGACTTTTAACATTAGGAATCACTTAATTGTATTTCTGGAGTTGTTTTAATACATTTTCATTTTGCTTATTTTAGCCATTTTAGCTTCCGATGACTATTTGGGGTATTTTACCTGATTTTTGTCTTTTTCTTCCTTTTTCGTCTAATTTTTTCTTGTTTTTTTCCTGGTACCGATCTCGATGAGAGTAGTACTACAAGAACAAGTTACGTTATAAATACAAATTTGATTCGATGGCATTTCTGTCAAACTTGTTACATAAAAGATAAGAATTTAGTTTGCCGGCCCGGTGGCCGAGATCGCTAAGGCAGTAGTGTCGTAGTGATCTCGGACCAAAGGGTCGTGGGTTCGAGTCCCGCCTCGGGCATGGTTGTATTTGTGTTCGTCCTTTCACCCCTTATCATCAATCACCATATCGTTTCATCCACATAGTTACCATACCGTAAACAGCAATAGTGGTCGCTAATGACCTTAGATGTTGATGCGACCTTAAATAACCAAAATAAAAAAAGAATTTAGTTTACTGTTTTCAATGCAGATATTTTAAATGAAAATTCTCATTAATTTAATTATGAAGAGAATTGCCTACTAAATTATGTGGATCTGCCGGTAGAAGGAAATCATCCATCAAGACAGAATAACACCAATTATCAAAGTTACACGGAAGAAAAACGTAAAACGGTTACTTTATTTCAGCTGGTTATTACATTTCATTTACAAATATATTTGCGAAGAGCGGATTAAAAAGAATTTAAATATGAGAAAGAGGATCTGAGTTAATAGGCTCCCTTGCCTACATTACTCAAACAGAGAAAATCATTAATCAATATTCTCGAACGCCTTTCACCTTGTCTGTCTCCATTTTGCGTGGGGAAACTTTGAACGACGACAGCAACAGGGAGGAAGTCTCTCGCTTTTGAGCGCTCTGTCAAAGAGCGAACACAAGTGGTTTCTGGGGGTCGGTTTCCACAGGACAAGCGGCCGAAAAACGAGGACAGGGTAAAGCGAGTTGGAGATGGGGGTATTGGTGAGATAGACTACAGCTCTCAATTGAAGCGCTGTCGTCCTATCGCCCTCCAGCTCGTCAGCGGGCTTACCTGGCGCGTTCGCTCCAGCGCCGTCCTACCCCATCTCCGCCCTAATTCCTGGCGCCATTCCCGGCGCTGTACCCGACCACGTTTGTGTTTACAAACAAAGCACGTTTACATTGGACACACACACACACACAACCTTTGTTTTAAATTGCAAAGTCTAATTCAAGCACGTAACAATTGACTCTATCATCAAGACTATTAGTTTGATAGTACGCTATACATAAATCTAATTTGTCACTGTGGGGATTCCTTTAGAAGCGTTTCGCCAATATACCGCTTCATGAAAAATAAAGCGATCATTTAAAATATGTTTCATGGACATTGAGATATAATCTTTTTTTAATTGGACAAAGACAAATGATGTTGCCCTACTAATAATTAGTACGTGTCTCTCGTAAATGCAAGTAGATTGTACTCCAACAAGTGTATGTAGGTCCTCTCTAGGTCTTATCCTTGCCGGTTACTCCTGCTAGTAAGCGAGCGTTCAGCGAAGCAGGCTGGTTCTGGGGTATCTCAATCGAGAAGTCGGAGCCTGTGGCTTCGGGCGACTGACTTCCTCGAGGGCGATACAGCGGCGCGGCGGTCGGCCAGCGGTAGCGGGGAGCGGGGAAGGTCAGTCCTTCGGGTGGCGGGGACGTCCCTGTCCCCTTCAAGCTCCGTCTGCTAAGCCGCGCGGCTCCCCCCGCCCCCTTATCAACAATCTCGCCGCCGTCCTCGCCGCCGTCCTCGCCGCCGTCCTCGCCGCCGTCCTCGCCGCCGTCCGCGCCGCCGTCCGCGCCGCCGTCCTCGCCGCCGTCCTCGCCGCCGTCCTCGCCGCCGTCCTCGCCGCCGTCCTCGCCGCCGTCCTCGCCGCCGTCCTCGCCGCCGTCCTCGCCGCCGTCCTCACCGCCGTCCCCGCCACCGTCCCCGCCACCGTCCTCGCCGCCGTCCTCACCGCCGTCCACGCCGCCGTCCTCGCCGCCGTCCTCGCCACGGTCCTCAGTGCCGTCCTCGCCGCTGTCCTCGTCGCCGTCCCTGCCGCCGCGCTGACCACGTCCGTGTTTACAAACAGAGCACGATTACGCTGGCTAAACACGCGCCGGCGCCTGCGCCCGCCTGTTAAGCGGCCACGCACTAATTAAGAGCAGGCAGCGCAGCGGCGGCGGAGGTTCGGCGCGACGCGGTGCGGCGTGGCGGGGTGCGGTGCGACGCGTCGTGGCGCGGGGCGGGGAGAGTGGGGCGGCGCGGGGCGGCGCGGGGCGGCGCGGGGCGGCGCGGGGCGGCGCGGGGCGGCGTGGCGCTGGACTTCGCTCGGGAGACGGCAGCAACGCGGCGGAGTGGCGAGATTCGATTCGACGCTTCCTAAACCAAACACCTCCGCTCGACACTGATCTACGAGAGGAACACGTTTCTGACGCAGCTAGTGGCGAAGTTACTTATACTCTTTTCTCGCCAGTCACGAGATATCGCGGCACGCATCATACATGATGTGTGTTTTGCGCTCGGGAAAGTGCCGGGAGGTGTCTCCGTCGAAGTGAATCTGTGAAATCTGATAATAACGCGCCGCGCTAATCTGCTACATGGGAGGGAACTGTCGGATTTTAGTTGGGCGTGTGTGGATTTTAAGCTCAAGCTAAGTACTCAAGGTCCAAAGCACGCCGATGGAATTACGTATCTGCTTCTCTAATGGAGGGAATATGTTATTTCCCTGATCTTTATTACCCATATGCACGAGATGTGCTCAAGTATTCTGTTTTATCGCGGGAGTGGACTGCATTTGCGGATTCAATGTTGGGAATGAGACGGGTTGCGTATGGTTGAATGTGAAAGCAAACAAGAACATTGCGGACCCACTATCATCTTCTTTCTAAAATTATCAATTTGCAACTCAGAATGTCGCTTTTTTAGAAATTATGATGACCGGGAGTGGTAGCTCAGTGAATCGACTGATCTCACTACAGTGCCTCTGACCGGGAGGTCCTAGGTTCAAGATATGTAGTAGTGTAGTGCATCTTAGTGTAAGTGTGTGTGTAAGAGGAGAGGATAGGACAAGGAAGAGGAAGGATAGATCGCGCGCGGTCCGTGGCCCGTTTGTTAGGGTACTGCTCCGGCATTCGCCTGGTGCTGATCGGAGAAACCGCTAGAATTCTCTTCCAGACAGCGACTGAATTCGACCTAGCTGAAAAGCTAGTGTCGAAAATCCTGCCGCCGTCAGGACTCGAACCTAGGACCTCCCGGTCAGAGGCACTGCAGTGACATCAGTTGATGCACTGAGCTACCGCTACCGGTGCGAATGCTGGAGCAGTACCCTAACAAACGGGCCACGGATCGCGCACGATCTTTCTTTCCTCTTCCTTGTCCTTTCCTCTTCCCTTATACACACACACTAACATGCACTACACTACCACATATTCCGGGAGAGCGGTCGGGAGCTTAGAGCTTGTCCCAGTTGGGACGGTGCCCCGCTGGTGGGAGAGTCCTGATTAGGGGGAAACCCCACTAGTCGACGGTAGGTCGGCGCCGGATCTCGCCATCCGGCGGGGGAAGATCACCGCCATCTCCCGAGAAAAACATGCACTACGTTAATAACAGAATATGTATATATAGAGATTGGCTTGTTTCATTTATCTAAGAACTTTCTTCAAGATAATGGATTCTAATGGAAAGAAATAGCTTCAGAAAGAATAACAGTAACTTTCCCACGAAATAGTGTGATTCAGAGCTCAAGGATTTGGCATGTGATATTACTCCACTGTCCTCTGAGCTACTGAGCTAAATATTGGGTCATTCTGATAGCGGTAGAGGCGTAATTCTAAACCAAATTGTCGGACGCAACGATCCATCGATAAATTTTCATTTCTCCTAAAACAAGGGCAATTATGAATTTACTAACGGATTTTAATCCTCGGTTGAATCTCTTTCCATGATCCTTCCTCGATGTGGTCATCGCCAACTGCACGAATCCTCTTAAGCAAAGTTCTCCTGCAACAGCCTTCAAAGGTCCTCATGGGGATTCAGGAGGTAACCCTTTACAATCCACGTGATGTGGCGAACATCACGCTCGCAGGGCTTAGTCTTCAGAATTACGGCACTCGTTCGCCGGCAGGGTGAATTTGCGCGGGAGCCGGAGTGGATCACGGGCAGCAGGGACCTCTGAAGGGGCTCACCGTCCGACGAGCCTCGCAGAAGTTGCCTCACCTTTCCCGCAATCCTTCGCCGCAAGCTGCACTGCCGTCATTATCCTTTCGCCGCTGCAGATTTCCCCATTTGCAAACAATTCAACAAAATGAGGGAGCGAATTCCTAATTTCGATTTATTCCTATGTACAGAATACTCTAGGCACCTCTAAATTTAGTCATTTGATAAAAAAAACATTCCATTAGCACTAGGTAAAGTAAGCATATAATTTGACAAATTCAATTTAAATACTCTGCTCGCAAGTTAGTAAATTTTACTCCAAAGCATGCAGTTTCGTTTATTTTGATTTTAGTACTCTTTTGAAAAGAAGTGATAATGGAATTCCATTATCACATCATTCATTTATCATATCACAATTCATTCATATCACTTCATTCGTTTCACAATCATATCATCAACACAATCATTTCATTCATTCACACATTCAATCACATCACAATCACAATCATTTCATTCATTCACAATCATATCATATCACTTCATTCGTTTATCGTTCATAGTTAAAGCTGCGTTCAACAATAATAGACCATGCGTGTAGATATTTAATATACATTTACCCATAAGTATTCACACATATTTTTAAAAATCCAGTAGTTGTTTTATAAAAAAGTTAGTATATGTTCTGAGGTGTCAGGCCGCTCGTCTGTTGGTCACAAGCACTTTTCAGCTAACAATATTCAGGAGTAAATTGATCATAATGATTTTCGGAAAGGGCACAGTTTATGAAAGAGCTTCGTGTAACATTCTCTTTCTGACAGCAAAATACGACAGAGATTAAAATAATGAATAAAGAACATCCAAAATATGAAACGTTTTAGCCGGGTTGTGTGTCTCCTCGAGATATGTTTCCTGAGTTAATGCTCTAGGTTGTACCTTTGTACGAAATTTGTAAAACAGCAGTAATTAGTTTCCGAGACCGTCTAGAACGGAGCGCTTTTTAACTCTCTTCTTCTTTTACATCAACACAATATAATATGTCCACACGTAAACGAAATATATAGATTTTAAATAACGTAATTTAATAGTTATGTACTCGCTAATACCAAAAAATAAATTATATAATAATATATTTCTTTTAGCGATTGAGAAGTGATGCAACGACTTGAAAATAAGTGTTATCAGTATTTCTTTCCTTACAAGTGAATGAAAAAATCTGAAATTTTCTGAAATAAATAAAGATTGAAGGTAATTATAGCACTGTTCATACTCCGTCAAACGTTTAATTAAACTAACGAAGAATATTTTACCTCCAGGAAGGTAGAGAGCGCAACATACTCAATTTTATACTCAGATTACGAATATTACAATAAAAACGTCATATCACGTCACAGCTTTTAAATATACCGTATCTTTTATACCGTATCATACCGTATTTTTCAATTAATGCAAATACATTTATATTGCACCTGTAAGATATGTAGACTCAATACACATAAAATCTTAATAAAAATACAATAAAATAAAGTATTTGTTCAGTTCATCTACGCCACTTTCATGAGATACAAACAAAATTGGCTTTCGTGTTTGTTTTTAACCTCTTGTATTCCAAGATTGCCGTCTTTATTCGTGCTTCAAGTGGTCGCGCCCAATTACCAGTAAGTCTTAGTACTCTTAGTAGGTCTTAGTGGATATTTTTAAAACAAGTCACGTGCACCATCATATTTCCTATTGCGCATCAGTCACCAAACGGAATTTATTTGAGCCCCTTACCTTATTGCAAGTATACAAGTATCCAACCGTTGGGGTAGCAGATTCTGAGTGAGTCAGTGTCGTATGGAACTGTACCCGCAGTGCGCGGGAAGTTCATGTCTGGTTTGCGTGCGTCTCAAATAAATTAATACATTACAGTTCTGTGCTTTTCAAGTGAAATTCGCCACATGATCGGTAGAATTGAATCAGTTCGATGAAATGCAAATCGTCATTTCACATCGAAAGTGTGCGATTCAACCCGATAACTTCTGTTACGTTTGTGGAAAATTTGCACCCAAACTTCAAAGGAAAAAATATATGAAATCACAAAACTTGCGTATTATTTATACTTTGGCGGTCGTGTATGTGATCAGGACAAAGCACGAGCTACTCAGCAGTGATGTGTCACCTGTACCTCAAGCGCAGGTTGTGGTTGTATGAAAAACTCAAATCATTGTCATTAGCTCTACCAATGTTGTGAAGAATACCAACAAATCATTTTAATGCCACCATATTATTGCAAAAATATGTGTTTTCCATTTTTAACTTGTTCTTACCGGAAGCATGCTCATAATATTTTGTAGTAATATAACTGGAACGACAATGCGGAAATTAGTATAGGATTTTGTTTATTTCGAATACTAAATAAGTTCATATCTTTTGAACCTTGCGTCACAGAAACGTTTTGTAATAATTTTCTAAATCAAGGGTGATCATTCCCATTGAAATCACCTACTTTCATCCCAGAGTTATGAAATTTGTTTTTGTTCCCTAGTGTAATAGTATGATATACTATAATTTCAGTATTTTAGAACATGTCGCGGCGCAAAACACCTTATCCACCATAATGCAAATTTTACTGGATGGACAAGAAACTTCTCATTATGGATTCTTTTGCAATTTGTTTCTGAAATTTGCATTAAATATTAATTCCAACGAAATAATTTATCACAGCGAATATAATCCCAGTTGTGTGCACAGTTTTACTTAATGATACTTCAAAGGCATGCGGGAAATATAAAATTAATTTATGGCAATAGTTCAATGAAACTAAAAAGAAATTAATTTACAATTCCAACTTCTTTGAGTAAAAATTTTAAAATAAACTATAGTTATTATTTCTAGCAGAGAAAATTATAAACAGTATATTATTATGGCAACAAGTATCTTCAGAAATTGAAACCGAAATAATAATCTTATACGAACCACAGATTTTGTCTTAAAAACTGCCTAAAGATCCAATAGGGCACAACATATATGATAACACAGGTACACACAAAAAAATCTGTCAGAACAAAACTTGACACATGTGTCTATGTATTTGGACGCGCTGAATCCGAATCTGCAGCCAGAATTGTGCAATCACCCTCCATCTTTTTTTATATCGCAAGAAACCTGGTGATATTTTATTTTTTGTTTGCTAGTGTGAGGCTATCAGAAGTTACCAATTAATTTATTTTTCATAAAATTGGTTCGAAAGGTGTTTTCCCTATCAATCATCGATATGATTTTGAAAACACTTAACGTATCAGAAACTATAACGCATGTATGTAAAAGCATAGGAGCGATTGACCTAAGCAGTCATCAGGTTTACTTTAACTTCACGCATTGATATATAAAATGAATCAGGAAAGAACAAAACTGTTCTAAACTACCAGTAAGTGTGTGGGTGCGGTGGAAATTTGTACGTGAAATTTTTATATTTCCTACGACTGGTCTCATCACAGCGCCTCATACGCAGTAATGCAAATGCCTCCGCATGCGGCAACTGCGGCAACGGCAGTCCGTTATGTCATTCACCGGTGTTGCGCACATAACTTTTTCAGCGGGCTACAAACGTAAAAATCCAACACTATCTCTGCCAATGGTTACTGTAGTCGACCCACTTGGCTGATACTACTCTCTAATGTTCGGAGGTCGAATTCGGAGTGTGCGATTTGGAATAATCAGTGTTACGGATGGCACGACATTAGAAATAGGACAATTAAAACGTTTTACTTAATTTTCATTTTTTAAGATGAGTTTTTGGTATCTATTTGAAAAATATTAACAACAGATTTCTTTGAGCGTTATCAAGAAAATCGATGCTGTTTGTTTATGGGGTGCTTTAAAACGTATTCAGTGTTTAAGTATATTTTTTAGGAACCACGCAAAATCATGCCAAGCTCGTTTAGCTTGAAACATTCTGTCAATCCTGCTCTCAATAAGATTGAACTATAAGATTTGAAGAATATTTAAAACATATTAATTATGAAAAAGAAGTCTTTAAAACTGATATTTTTATTGATTCTCAAATTATTCACTTTAATCCATGGCCATGAGTTAAAGAAAGTGACAAAATTGTGTTGCACAGTGGAGCTCTCTTTCGTTCACAGAGTTCCAGCAAACAAGTCTCCAGCGCACATGGCTAACTGAATACCTTACCTTACAACGGACATTTTTAATTAACTCGAAATATTTTGGCGGTAATTAAAAAAATAAAATATTTCGAGATAATTAAAAAAGTGTCCCTTTCGAACACTTTTTCAAAGTTTGGGTTCTTATAGATATTGACAGTTAGGAACATGATTGTAAAGTTAAAATTTCACAAAAATAGTCATCATGCGATTAAAACTTAAAACTAAAAAATGGGGAAGTGACACATTTTTTTTACAAAGGTTTCTGTGAAAATACTTGTTTTGTGATTCATTTATAGAATAACACGATATTAGAGAGAATGTGAATATTACAAAACAATAAAGATGTAAATCGTTTTCATATAAGAATCTGGAATGAAAAAAGAAAGTAATATGTCTATGTGACTGATTATTTTGTGTTACTGGGCGCGTCAAGTGCTATGACCAAAGAGCTGCCAAACTACAGAAGCTACTTACTCGAGGGAAGTGCCGCGTGCTACTTTACTCCTTGACAGGGTAAGGGAAGCTCTTCAAATGTAACTGTAGGTGGAGCTAGTAATGTAAGTTCATTTACTATTCCTTGAAATAAAGCGTTTGCTTTCTCAATCGTTTGCTTTCTTAATGAATATTCTGATTCTGAAAATACATTTATTGTTGATTTGTTGGCGAAGAACACAATTTTCATTGCCTTGCTTCTCTTCATCTTCGTCGGAAAAAACAAGCATTCACAAAACGTCCAGATATTCTATTTAATATGACCTATAGATATAAGAGATTTTAAAATATTGGAATTTCGAAAATTATCATATAACAGTGAAAAGTCAAACTAAATATCAGAATATTGAGTCGGTCAAGGATCATCGTAGGAGGCAATACGAAACCATAAGTATGCATCTCGAATAGATGCACCAAAAAATTAAACGTTCCTCATTTAGCTACATCAGTTTTAATAATTAAAATAACCATGAACCACTAATAAAACTAAATAACCACTAATTAAATAGTTTCGAGAAAGTATGCGTTTAAATGTTCTTTTAATAATTCTACAGTATACATGTCAAATTGTTTGCAAAAGTAACGATTTCAAAAAGGAAAATTCCATTAGGAGAAGCTAAATTCTCCCCCAATTAACTTTGTCGTTATGAAGGCAACTGTCAGGGTTCCGTTAACATTTTCTACGCTTACTTAAGGTATATTTTAAATTGTTATATTTACGTATTTTATATTTATCAATTTCAACATTTGCAAACTTAAAGATAAGTAATTGTTACAATTAAAAATAATGATTTCCATGTTTAAATCCTTCTAATATAATTTGCTTAGTTAGGTTTCTTTTCCAAAACCGTTGGCGTAGAAAGGAACTGAAAACAGATATGCAATTTAAAATTATTTTTCAAAACATGGCTGCATTATTGAAGTTACGTCACGCTACGATGTATATGTTTGCAGATTTAGGCA
The DNA here is from genome assembly GCA_011170035.1 of Teleogryllus occipitalis. NCBI lineage: Eukaryota > Metazoa > Arthropoda > Insecta > Orthoptera > Gryllidae > Teleogryllus > Teleogryllus occipitalis. The sequence continues at coordinate 54,905 of BLKR01002756.1, forward strand.
ATTTCGACGCATGAGAGACTTTGAATTTACCATCACTGTTATAATGGCTCGGGGCAGGGCAGCTGGAAGGGTCGCGTCAGCAGCGGGTGGTGACGGCGACGGCGACGGCGACGGCGACGGTGACGGTGACGGCGATGGCAGTGGCGGTGGCGACGGCACGTGCGTTTGCGCTTCGCGACCTTCGCTCACGCCATCCCCCCTCGCCCTTTCTCACCCGGGGCGATCCCCGCATTGCCGCTGCCCGCACCCTGCTACCCGCTCGTGAATCGACTATCGACCTCGTCGTTATCGACCCTTCCCAGTCTCGGCCGACCGTCACATGATGAAGGAATCCGAGCGATCGCCTCTGCCGGTTTCTGCCCCGCGCCACTCGCCCGACCGCCGCTCGCCACCCGCCGCCTCCTCCCACTCCCTCCCCCTCTCCCACCCTTCCCCGCCGATTCCTGCGCCTGCTTGCATTCAGCTTAGCCGCTCCAGGGAATCGAAGGAATTATTTTCCTCCTCCGTTCATATAAATATTCTATTTCTCTGCTCATTTCTCTCTAATGAGGAACGGCTCTGGCGGATAACCTGCCATTTATCGAGGAACACTAATGAAGGACCTTCTTCATTCACGGTATATTAATCTCACCGCTGGGAACGTTCTGGGCAGTTATTTTCATACCGCAGGCTTTTGCCATCCACAATCCATGTCCCGAGAAGAGTTTTAAAGCCGCTAGAGAAGAATATTTCTTTAGGGTTCCAATCAGTTGCCAAGACAGGTCTTCGCGGGCACGTTATAATGTTTGCAATCTATATCAATCTTGGATTATGAGAAGCCTTACTCAATGCCATTGGGCGAAGACGAAGAAGAGTCTTGTTAGAAGCAGAATGAACGGAACTCAAACTGCTCGGAGACGCTGGGAACTTGGCGTTCTCTCTGGCGTTAGCCACGCATCGGCTTGCGACCCCTTTGTAGGCTGGCGAGTTAAAGATGATACCACAAGGCGGAGTTAACGCGGCGTACGACATGTAAGTGAAGCAGAACGCCTCTTAACCGACAAATTGTCACTTTCTTCTTGAGACGTGAATAGTTTTTCCCTTTGCAATCACATTATATAATACATATATTGTTATGTTTATATTTATTCCTGCGATGTTGGTTCTTCAAATACACAGCTTGTTACGTGATTGTTGTGTGGAGGTCTCTGATACAACAGTCATGTAAACCACTGATGAATGTGTGATATAGGAAAAATATCAGCTAATTTTTTCTGTAACAAATGCTAAAAAAATATTATTAGTATTTATGTTATGCAGTGGTTAATTAAATTGTTTTATTTTTGCTAGATCGAATTTCGACGAGAATGAAAATATTTTAGAATATTTAAAATTATACGCGAGTTTCCAAATGTTTCAGATGAATCTGTCAGCATTGAACGATCAAGTATTCCGTATCACGTTGGCTCGTAGGACGCATTCCTTGTGTTTACCTGCTGTCTTCTTTAACCGGCCGGGCTTCACTGTTTCCTTCAAGCACCTCTCACTGTCTTCGAACATCGCAACGTGCGCGACGAGGATCGACCCCCCCACTTTATCGCTCCCAATTAGAGCGTACTTCACTTACCCCACCCGCGGTCCTCCTCCCCTTCTCGTCTTCTGCCCTCCGCGCGGTCGCCCACACTGCAACCGCTCTCCCACAAGCTCCCCAGCCCCCTCCCCCGCTTCCGCTCCCGCTCCCGCGCGCGACCCTCACCCCGGAGCCCTTGAGCCTTACAGCCCTTCGACGGCGCGCCCCCGCCACTGCGGCAGCTCGTTTCTTCCGTTCGTCAGATGGCTGGCTCCTATATTTCCGATTTAATTAAACGGTACCAAGTGGCCATGCCAGTCGTTTAATTTATGTGCGCTCTCTGCTATGTTATCGAATATTTTAAAAGCGATTCCTAATAATTCATATCGTATTTCATCGGAAGGTTTACTGCGGCAGGCAGCAGACGGGCGCGGTGGGGCGGGAGGCGGAGGGGTGCGAATGCCTGCGTAAAGGGGGCAAGCAAACGCAGGGGGAGGGCGGGGGAGGCGGAGGGAGAGTGGAGTGACGCGGTACAGACGACCGTTGTGCCGCACCGCACCACCACAGCCGCCGCCGCCGCCGCCGCCGCCACCGCATTGCCGCCGCATCGCCCGCACCGCTGCACCACACCTCGCCACTGAGACCGCTGCTCGGGCTCCTAATAAACTGCGAACAATTCTCTCAAACGAGTGAATAAATTCGAAATCAAATAATACGAAAAAACTTTTGAGAAACGTGTTTCAAAAGCAATGGCAGCATTGCTTGACTACTTCAGCGGCTTCGCATAAAGTTACAACTTCTCTAATTAGACAGCCGAACACGCTGTCGGTGTAATTATAACTGTTTGTTAACAGACTGCTGAGTAAAAAAGCGGCTCTACGCCCGCCGGCGGCGCCGGAGGCGGCGCGCGGGGCTAATTTGATTTCTTCTACAAATGGGGTAATGAGCGGCGGCCCGGCAAAGGCGGCCCCTCGCATCCTCTCCCCACTTCTCTTCTCGTCGTCCGCCGTCGTCATCGTCGTCGCGGCCACCACCGCGTCGTCTTCAGCCTGCCTCCGGCGCTTGCTCGACGTCCCTTCGCACTGCCTCCGCCTCCGCCCCTACTCCCACGTGGCGCGTCGCGACGGCGGCTGCGTGAAGCGTTGACGCGTTCTTGCGACGGCGCGGAGCGATGGCGTGGGGCGCGAGGGCGCGGGGTGTGGGGAAACGGAGGCGACGGCAGCGGGGGTGCCAAGACGCGGGGATGCGGGGGTGTGGGGTGCGGGTCCACGGGAAAGCGGGGCTGTAGAGGCACAGGGCGAGGGCGCGCGAGGGGGTCCGTGGTGCGGGGGAGCAGGTGCAACAGCGTGCAGGATGTCTGGACGTGGAGGTGCGGGGCGTGGGGCGCAGGGTTGCGGGGATGCGGTGTCGGGGGACTGAGGAGCGAGGGTGTGGAGCGCGTGAGGGGAGCAGGTGCGAGCAGGCGTGCAAGGGGGAGCAACGGCGTGCAGGATGTCGGGGCGTGGGGGCGTGGGGCGCAGGGTTGCGGTGGTGGGGGGGGCGGGGGAGCGGGGATGCGGAGCGCGCGAGGCGATCCGGGGCGCGGGAGAGCGGGTGCGTCAGGGTGCAGGATGAGGGGTCGCGGGGAGCGTGGTTGCGGGGATGCGGTGGCGCGGGGCTGTCAAGATGAGGGGGCGGGGAGCGGGGGGCGGGGGCGTGGTAAGGAGGCCCACCGAGCGCATGAGCGGGGGCGTCCAAACGGAAAGTTAGGCGTGACGCGCTCAATGATGGATTCGGAAGCGACGCACGGTGTCGGGATCGCGGGCCGACCACTGACCTGAAGACGCGGATTCCCGCTGGCAGATCCGGGTTCGACGTTGGGAAGTTGGGCTAACGAATTTTATTGACTCGGTCCGTTATTATCCACTTCCAAGGGAGGGGTGGGGGCAGGCTGCGTGTGTCGGCAGCTTTGTGCTCGAACTGGGAGATCCACGACTGTCGGAATGTCTTTCTTTTGTTGTTTTGTAATTTGTGTTATCGGTCTCTCCATTACAGTGAATCATTATAGCCCCCACACTTTGTTAATGATCACTTTATTTTAAGGTTTCTCTATTGGTTAATTTTCGTCTGTATTCGTATCATAGCAGATTTACTTATCACCTAAAGTAACCAATTACTGTTTTTTTATTTCCCTTCGACGGGCCATCCTATAATGACGTTTATACATGCTGTAATGACGACGGGTTATCCTGCAATGACGACAAATATTTCGTTTTATTTTCTCTTACATTCCGTTCACTACTATTTTAGAAAATTTACAATTAATTTTGTAATATTTCAGACTTCCGTCTAACTAAAAGTGCATTGTATTATGGTTAAACTTATCTTATCTTCGATTTTATCGACAATCATAACAAGACAGAGATTAGACATTTGGACTAGATATTACAATATTTGTGGAACATTCAACAATAAATTGTACTAGGTCAATGAAAGAACATCAGAGCATTACTACGTCGGTTCTCGGTCACAAAGCATTGCAACGCTTCTTCTTAACGTCATGCCTTCCTTCTCCTCCCAACCCAATTTTCTTGTTTTCAGTGGCTTTCGCAGGTGATGAGAAACGTGTACATAAAATATAAGCGTACATAAAATAATTTAAATAGAGAATATTGAAGAATATATTGCATTAAGAAAGACATTACTATCTTCAAAAGTAAAAGAGTTGGATAGATTCGAATAATAATTGAAAGTATATTGAACATAATTAGAATTGACTAATTAACACATGTTTCCAAACATTTAAAAGCTCAATTGAAAATCAGGCTTGTCCTTTATTATTACACGCGCACTTTTGCTCTATTTAAAGAAAATCAATGTAAAGAAAAAACAACTGAATTAATTTTTGATAAAACCTTTAAAATGGTCTGCGGGTTTTATATGAACCCCCAGAATTAAATGATGTTTCACTTTCTCAGAGCCTGGAGTACGGCCAGATCGGTTGGAAAATACCTGTTTTGGAGAAATTCTGAAGTACAGTTTATGCACAAATATCGTTCACAGACGAACGAACAACCCAACATTATTAAAACACTTTTTTGGTGTCAGAGATACCGAAAACCTATATTTCGGTCAAAATGTCAAGTGTTTCAATTTTTTCTGCAGACATATATAGCTCTTCTATTTTGCGTATATGAAAAAATAAAAATTAAAAGATACTTCTACGTTGTAATAAAACGGCATGTATTAACCTGGGAGAAGTCGCGTCTTGCCTACGAATGTAACTAGTAGGAAACAGCCCCCAGAGAAAGTTGTGTTGCATGTTTTTAACAGCATGGACTAATAATTCCGGGTTTTGTGTGACTTCTACGCCATTATTATTTTATTTTACGCAGTTATTATTTTTCTTTTACATAATTCAAAAGAAGTGCATAGACATTAATGTATAGTGAATGTTAATTTGAGAATGTTTGTGTAAATTTCAGTAATACAAATTTACAAACAATCTCTACAAGCAAATTTACAATACTCATAAATTTTGAATGTGACTTGCATGATCTTTTCTTCTTGCAGTTTTCACATTCAAGGCGGTCCAAATTTCTTCGACAAATTTCACATTTTGTTTCGTTAGTTTCATTTCATGCAATTTTTGCTTCTTGTTTTTGTTCACAATGCTAATATTGCTATTTTATGTATATGTATGTGCATATGCTATATGTATATGCGTAATTGTTAATTACAATAAATTACTGACAGTCATACATTTCTGAACAATAACTTGTTAGTCTAACTCAAATACCCGGAATTTTCTTTTAAAGTGACCAGTTTTTCAAACGAATCATCAGACAATAAACCGGAAACCCCTATTTGGCGAATGTTTTTATAAAACTTGCAAAGGAAAACGGTTGTTCAATTGGCGCGGATGAACGTAAACTAGTGTTATAATTAGAGCTCGGACATGTAGGCTCTAAAAAGGTCGAAAATAGCCACTTAAAAGCTTAAAAGTAGCCAGGGAAATGGGCAGACACTTAGGAAGCAAAAACGTACAAATAGATACAGAAATGGGCATTACGGTTGATTATTAAAATTTATAAATAATACGTACTACATAAAGGATGAACACAATTCTCTAAAAACAAATAAATTTTCTTCGATTGTCAAAGCACATTGTGGAGTTAGATAATATTTTTTGAGTTGATTCGTGTGCAGTTTTATATTTTGTATATGTTGTTCGTTAAAGTGGTTAAATGTTGGATATTCAATTTTTGAAAACGGAATGTTTGCAGCATGGCACAATTCAGTGATGAAATTCTTTCTTGTCTTCATCTTTTGATTGCACATAGTGAAGAAGGTCTGAATAGTTTTTCTCATTTTTTGCATGAGTTGCAGTGTTTTTATATTCTAAGAAATATTATATTGTGCAGTTTACTATCTTTTCACAACACTGGCAAAAATACGAGTACATTTCCAGTCCGCCGTGAATCTCCTCCATAAGTCCACTTTTTTAGCAATGCACTTCTTGAAACTTTCTCTTTTATCATTGCAAGCTTAACAGGAGCAGCAAATTTATTGATCTGGCATGCACCAAACTTCGAAACCAATAGAAAATTATCGAAGAAAATTTCGCCTATCTTGTGTGATTCTACCTTCTAAAAAAGCGAAAGATGTGGGGAGCGCTATTTTTGAAGACCGTTGTGCTCTTGGTAAGGAACAGATAGCTCACTTAATCATTGCGTAGATCGGAAAGACGAAGGCAATTTCCTGTTCTCTGGAGCGCCTTGACGGGCTTCGGCGAAGTAGATAAGGTAACCCGCATGGTGTCATATTCTCATATGTCTCTAAGCGGTGTCCCTGCTCGATGCGTTACAGGCAAGAACACACAGGGCATGGAGCTTCTCGATGGAGGACGCCCTGGAAGATTTTTCGTGGTTGTTACTTGTTTGTTAAAAAAATTACCCATCAGATATTTCTCAAAACATGATTATAGAAAACAAAATATACTGAACAAAAAAATTGTGGGAATTCTGATTTGGTGTTGTTGACGTTCTTATCAAAGAAATTAAAAATGCGGAAAATTCAATACAGGCACTTACAGGCTCTTAATGCTCGATTGCGCAATTATCTCTAAAATTGGCATTTGTAGGCATAATGAACCCCTCGCAAAAGTCCTTTCTGAGGTAAACATTGATATGGGTTAAGTTGCTTAAAAATGCATTCAAAGAAATAAAATTGGAAAAAAGGCAGTGTCCGAACTCTAGTTATAAGGAATAAACGCATTTTTTGTTGTCAGGTAAGTGTCCAGCTTTTTTAATGATTTAGATTTATAATTTAAAAATAAAGAGAGTTCAAATTCAACAGCTGAAAAGGGGCTTTTATTCAATGATTCACTAGCAGAATCAAATAAAAAGAAACTACTCTCGATATCTTCATCTGTATTTGAAGTATTTTAAGCATTTCCTTTTTTTTAAATACACATATTTTATGTATTTAAATAATCTCTAACATACATGTCCAAAAACTCAAAAATACAGTTATACAAATATAAAATGTATTTAAAAGAAAGTATTTCAAATACAAGTATTTAAATACTGTCCAACCCTGGTTATATGTATATTTTATGTATAAACTATTGCAGAAAAATTATCCCACGTAACCCCTCCCGGGTTAAAACCATGAATAATTATGGTACTAAATTCTGATTGATCAATTGTACCAAATCGATAAACTGGTCATGTTAATTATATTATAATTTTATAGACACCCCATATATTAATTTCCAAAGAATTTTATACAGTTTTCAACCGCCCCAGCATTGGTGATTCAATGCAATATAGTTTCGTTAGGAAATTTGTAGTCATGGATGAAGCAGAACACATTTATAATTTTAAGCACGTATTTTGTTGAAATTTAACTGTACTCTTACGTTTAATATTTGTTTTCCCTTTATTTTCACACTTTCCTTAGGACCAGTTGCTGTTAGCCTAGCTTTCCATGATTTAACTTTTCCCTAAATCTCTGCAACTTACTGTTATGACAGATTGATATGAAAATTGAATAAAAGTCGTCTCTTCATACTTTTTCTTTGCAGTTTCATCTTGGAAACAAGTTCTCGTAGTGAATGGATGAGCCTTCTGCGTCGAGGGATTACGAGCATTTGGGCTTACCAAACCTGTCTTCAACCAGGTGAAAATATCAAGAAAGAATATTGATAGAAGGTGAATGAAAACTGCGAATGGATAATATTAGAAAGGAAGAGAAAGTTGTGAGCTCAGATTGCCAATCTCAAATGTAACATGATGTACTCACTATCAGAAGTTGACTCTTCGGAAATCGATGGCAAGCGAACGAAGTCGTACATTGGAGCGCCCCCCCCCACACAAGCATGCAATTCTTATCTGATGAATTTCGGCCTTAGTGAACGTCGCCCTTCCTATTCTTATGTATTATTACTATTACTATTATTATTATTATTACTATTATTATTATTATTATTATTATTATTATTATTATTATTATTATTTACATTATCATTATCCTTACTAGCAGTGGTAGTTAACTACTAGTAGCAATATCTTCATAAATATGATATAGCAATACACAGATAATACATCCAGAAACTTTCAGACTGTCATTCATTCCTAAATCTTACTTTCTTTACTAAATCAGACGACAGATCATGTACTCTATTTTTTCATTATATTGCAAAGCTGTTTTAGCTTCCTGCCTTCTGCATCCAAAGAGACGACCGATCCAAACTTCCGTCATCATGTAAGTGTGAATAGGCCATCCGGTTACCCCCGAGCAATCGTACAGTACGAGTATAATCATCAGGTACGTTGTTGGGACGTACTTACCAAAAAGAGCACTACGTAGCGGTGCAATGCAAGACAAAAAATGGACGGTAGTACGTGAAAGATATAAATAGTAACTTTTACTGATTATAAAAGGCACTAAAAATTTAACAATAGGTGTATCAAATAGGCTACACGTATTATAGAACGTTATGGTGAACGAAAATTATTATACAGTCAAGAAATATTATCAGTGATGGAGCGCCAGGCTAGAATGAGTAGGCTCAGTTCTTCCAAAGAATTTAAAGATGAGAAATATATCATATTCACTTGAAAATTGAAAATATAATGGCGATTTTGTAACACATTGATAATTGACGCAGGCGCCAAGGTGATTGTTCTGTTCGTATCGGCAAGATAACGCGTATCCCTATCGGTCTAGATGGCTGATGAGCACAAAGGCTGTGAGAGGGCGGGGGTTAATATCGCGCATCCCCATTGCAATGGGAAGTCTGTTTGCCGCAGGCCGGCCTAATTCTACCAATGTAAAATGTAACCACTGTGCTCTCTCGTGGTACCAAGTCCCTTCTATGGTCAGGTTTTTGGAAGAATGTATTATGCAATTGTTTTCTCGTTGACTAATTTTATCAATATTAGCCAATTGCTGACATGAACACAAGACCTTCATGTTAGCCCGTGATGTAGATGCGAAGTAAATGGATTTAGTTGTGAAATGTGGACTGGCCTCTTTGTATTAGGTGTACGTCAAATCCGTAAGTTATAATCAATTTATAGTATATGTCACCAGTCCGATATGTATAAATTAGCATATTTCTGAAGAATGCAGAAAGGGAAGACATCCGGAATAAATAAACGAAGTTTAGAAGAAAGAAGGGATCCAACCAACTAGAACGATCTAAAAATAATCTAGGTATTAGACGGATCAGGATAAAAAATTATCAGTGGAAAAGTGTGGTGAGAGGGGAGAAGAAGAAAATAAATGAAAAAATATAAGAAAAGAGAGTGAATTGTTTTAGAGAAGAGGGGCGGAGGTTTTAAATGAAAGACTTTAAGAGAAAAAAGAACAGAGATAATATGGAAAGGTTGAAGAGATATGAAAGGTGAATCGTAATCTAAATAGGTGGGTGAGAAACGTAGAAATCTAGGGCAGGAAAATAAAAAGTAATTTTGTAAAAGTTCATTATAAGTATTTCTAGTACATTGTAACAGCATGTGCAAGTCAATTCAGGTGGATTAATTAACAAACAATACCACTTTTTTGCAAAAAGCGATCAAGGTGTGCTTCAATGAGGTCTCTTGTCTTTGAATAATGCATCAGTGTGCTGAACATTTGAATACACGGCATCGATCCATATTTATGGCCATTTACGTAATGACGCACGGATCTACTGGCACTATAATTTCGATCACACGTTGCACTACCACAATAAAGCGCTCCTTAAAGAAGTTCCGAACATTCCGGCTTTCAACTTGAAATGATTTTCTTATTACATCCTCGTTTGCGTTAAAGGACAGGGCATAAAATAATGTGATGCTGCAAAAACTTTTGCAGCAAAAGATTTGGACGTAAATACACGTTTTGAGGGAGTCCCTGATACCAGAATTAGTGTTTTCCAAAATATCTTTCTCCGACGGAATGACTCTCTTCTTGTCATTTCTCATTAACGGCATCCAAGTTTTCTTTATTTTTTTAATCGAAAAAAGAAAATTTCACTTTTTAAAATAGGACAGATTCGACTTTTCTTAAAAACTTTGAATTTTAGAAAATCGCTAGAGTAAAAAATCATAAATTTATACCATTCCAATAACTACATTATTGAAGAGTTAATTTGCTTAAAGAAATCTGTTCTTCAAAATTAGAATGTAGTGCTTCAAATGTAGAAATGTCAAGTACATATTTTTCACATTATGAGAAGATTTGCGTATTTTTATCAAAATCCTAACAATTAAAAATATATAAACAAGATTTCCTGAAAAATGGCTTCAGTTTATTATTTTAATAGAGCTATAAACGATTTTTATTCAAATCATTGAAATTTCAAAATCTGCAAAAGCTTATCTTCTTTTTACTTTCTTGTATTTCGAAGCAGTCCTACATCTTTAATATTGAAACTAGAATTCTCTCTCTTATTTCAATGTATTTCTAAATATTATTTCCTTATATTGTTTCATGTGCATTTTGTCAGAATATGAGTATTTTCGTGATTGTTTAGATAATTTCTTGAAGTGTCAGAACAACCAGAACATTCTCAGTACATTCCCAACAGTAATGTTAATTAGTTGTAACGCGATGACATGAACAGGTCTCAGATTCAATTCCTATCCTAAACTCATCCCTCCCCCCGCCCCTCCCGTCACAACTTTGCGCTGAGACCAAAATGCATATAAATGAGGTTCCCAGAGTGCATTACCTTCCACGTGTAAAATGGGTTATGTTGAGTTAGTTTATTTACAAGAATCTCGGTGATTTTTGATTTGTATATATTGTAAAAATTGTTTTCTAGCTAGTATTAGGTAGTATTGTTTGAAACGCTTTCCATTTCAACCTGTAAATTGGTTTATCAACTGTTCGATTAAAAAAATCTATTCTTGCCCACTAAACATTTTTCTTCTTTACTGAACATTTTCGTAAGTATAGAGCAAGTATACTGAATTCATTGTAAAATGTGCCGTTTTCATTAAAACTTTTGAATTTTCAAAATTTAAAGATAAGATTATTTTCGAATCTCTCCAGTTTCGTTTCGTTAAAAGGTTTTTTCAACAGAAGGGTGAAGTGTTAATATAATAGAAATTGCTATATTCTAATATTACATATGTTACGATTAATATGAGATCGTTATAGCACATCTAGATTATTCTTGAAACAGCTGGAGTAATCTTAAAACAGTTATTGATTTTTCATGCGATATCGTGTCTCTATTTGCACAGACAAAACGAGACTGTTCCCACGTGTTAATACAGGCTTGCAAATACGTTCCAACTTGAATGGAATTGGTGTCACGAGAAAAGAAGATAATGAAAGAAAAGAAAGAAAAATTCTAAGCAAAATACTTAAAATTGGCCCCGCAAGCTAAAACAGTCAAAATACGTATGGCAAAACGAAAACTGAAACAATTCCAGAACCACAGGTGGGTGCTGCTGTTAAATGTGTTAAAATTGTTACCATGATAAAAGGGTATTTTTTTCAAAGTTTAGGGATCTAGATATATCAATCGCAATATTGTTTTCATGATAGAATGGAATTCATTACATTATATTGCTTAAAATCTTTCGATAATCGCTTTCCAACTTTCTGAACCTTTCAACCCTTCTAAAAATTTACAAAACTGAGATCAGTTTCCTACAATATTTATTAGTACATAATAGTTCTAAATATCTATGGTACCCTACTAACTACTGTCAACATCAGTCTGTCACCTTTATTAGGATAAATAGTCCGCATTAAACTTAAGTTATAGTACATTGGAATGCTTATAAAGTTGGATAAAACATTGTATGAAATAAGGATTGTAACGTCTCCTTAAAATACACGATTAGTAATCTTGGAATCCAATCCCATATAGAACCCAATGGAATCCAATCTCATATTGTAATAAGATGTTTTACGACACTTATTTCGAAAGTAATTATTATGAGTTCTATTACGATTGCTTATTATAGTGATATTTTCTTACATCCAATTATAATTTTGTCCATAAAAAAATGTTATGTAGACAAAAAATAACATATGTGGAACCTTACGGACACAAAATGAAATGTGACTCTATTCAGAAAATAGCTTTATATTTCAACTAATTATTGAACGTACGTGAGAGATACGTCCATATTTTTGCTCGTGGGTAGTACATATGTAGCACTTTTTTGCCATGCATCATAAATCTACCCAGCGCAACTGAAGAAAGTCGTGCTGCAGATTTTCATCGCTCATAAACTCGTCTGGCTACGCTCGGAATCGAACCTACAATCTAGAGACCTTGAGACCCCCGCGGCGTCTAATTAGCAGTCACACTGAGTACACAAACGGTTTTTGCGCGGCCTTCCCGCTGCGCTGCCCTCGCCCCATGCCGCCTCCTGCCGCCCCCTGCCGCCCCCTGCCGCCCCGTGCCCCACCGCGCCACGCCGCTCTGTTCCTTGTCCTCCGACTCTCATCCGCCTCCTCTGCACTTACCCGAGAGATTCATCCACTCCGCACTTTTCACCGTCAAAGCAGGTGTGCCTCAAGGATATATCCTCTCCCCACTTTCTTTAACCTTTATCTGCCTGGTGTGCCCATATGGGTACGCTCTACGAATCTCTTCTACTCCAAACTTTGATCTTAAAATGTTGCATTAATACAATTTGAACTTCATGTTGTTTTCCATAACATTCTGAAAGGTGCCACCATGCGCATTTAAAGAGTTTGAGAAAAAAATTAATATTTTTTTAAAATTATGAAATGATGTAATGAAAAGTGTTTGATAAATAATTCAGGCAGATAAGGTTTAATGTTTTCACATCTGGTATACCAAGCACCCGAAACACTGCAATAGCTCTGTTTGTTGATAATACAGCCCTTTATTCATCCATAAGCAATCTTGAATCTGCAGTGAAAGATCTTCAATATCACTGAAATTGTTTTCCAGCTGGGTACAAAATGGCACATTGATATAAATCCAAATAAAAGTTGGGCAAAAATATTTACCCTCTGTAGACAAGACATCCCTCCAAATCTCACATATAGATCACAGAACCTCACTTGGCTCCCTCTCAACAAAGCTGTCAAATTCCTTGACGTTCTGTTTGATAAAAAACATTCGTGGAGGTAAAATATTCAACAGCGAAGAGCGCTATATCCCACTCTAAAAAAATCATTCCCCCTTTAACTATATGTGGCTATTCACTTTTATAAATCAATAATCTGTCCCATACTCTCCTACGCTTCTCCAGTCTGGGCTACCGAAGCCAAAACCAGAATCAATAAAATGCAATTTTTTCAAAATAGATTCCTATGCACTATCACAAAAGCTCCCTGGTACATTCTAAATGCACAGTTACATAAGGAACTTGGCATCACACCCAATTCCCGTCCACTTTTCCCACCTATCCACAAAATTCTATCCGAAAGTATTAAAAATTTCTTCAGCACTTCACTTTCACATAGGTAGGAAGAAACCGCACCGCAAGAGATCGAAAAGAAAGTTACCTAGAGAAATTGTCAACCCTCTACAGACAATCGATGAGACTTTTCTCATCATCAATTATGTAACCCCAATAATGTATTGTATCCCTACCTAGAATTTTGTATATTATGTATTAAATGATGTAAATACGCGGCTGCCGAGGGCCAACGGCCAAGCTTGTATAAACGAAAAAAAAAAAGAAAAAAAAAAAGATTCATTCGCATCCCTCAGCGTCGACGTCTTCACGTCTCCCTCATCATTGGCGCCGCGTCCCCGCCGCTCTTCACTTCGCCGCCCCGCCTCTCCAATCCACGCATCAAACGGGTTCCTGGCTCGATGCTGTAAGCAACGGCTTCGAGCGCTTGGAGGAGTGCCTGCAGGACAAACGACTGGAGAGGCGGTGAATGAAACTAATGCGTGGAGTAGTTTAGCTTTTCAAACGATAATGGAGTTTCCATTAGGAACGTCAGATGCGATTGGTATTGCCTGTAAAAGTTAAAGTAAATAATAATAATAATAATAATAATAATAATAATAATAATAATAATAATAATAATAATAATAATAATAATAATAACAATAATAACAATAATAATATAATCCACTGGCACATTTTCTTATCACATTATCGTCCATCGAATCATTTTTCAATTTATATCGTTAAATAACTCCTAAACGAAGCGATTTAGGGCCCAAAAAACAAAGTTTGAGACCAAAAGCCTCAAAGTAACGTTACGCACACCGTAATCTACAGGATGAGATATGCTTGAACATTCTATTATATTTTTGCTGGTTCGACGCTTCTCTATTCTACCCTACCTGTTCAGAGCCTGTAGAATCTGCAACTGTGTGTGAAATTAAAGTAATTACTGGATATTCTACACGACTGAATTCCACAGGTGTACCTCTGCTCGGTAATAACATTAAATAAGAATAGTTTGTATTGACAAGGGTGCATTTTATTGTTATCCCTTGCAAGGAGACTTATAGAACAAGTGACGGAGGATAAGAAGGTCTTGAAGAAAAAGATATATTACGGGCGTAATATGAATACGGAAAAGTTGGGGGTTTAACGTGCGAAATTTCTTGCATGGGTACGCTAATATTTAAAATTACACCAGTTCTCAATAAATAGGAAATAAGAATTCCTTTCGATAGGGCTTCTTTATGAAACAATAAGTCCCAAATTCCAAAAGTGGAAATTGTATGATAATTATTAATTTCCACTTTTAAATTGTATTTAATGAGGCATTTAATACAACGAAAGAAATAATTATGGTACAATCATCAACGATCGTCTAAAGCAAAAATTCACTAGTCAGCATTTTTGATCGGCGATCTCTTCTACTTCATCTTGGAATATCAGAACTCAATTAAAAGTATAATTACAATACTTCTCAAGATCGAGTATAGTTGTCCATTCTTTTTATTACTATATACAACCAGTGAATGTGAAACACGATCGGCAAGAGAATATTTGGAGTTGTTTCAGAATGAGTATCACACTAAAACGTTAATATCATTGGCCAAATGCGGAAAACCAAGAATTATAAAAGCTATATTGACGAATCAAATTAACATTTACATTTTCCCCACGTAGGACTTCATCCTCGTCCTTCGTTGAATTTTTTCTTATCATTAGCTGCCACTCTCTTCACATCAAATATATTATATTTTTTGGGCGGAACTCGTGCGTGACTGTGGTGTGATACCCTGCCACACGGACGGCGTTTGAATGTCACATGGACCTCGAACAATTAAACTCAGCTGCATATTTATGGGCATGGAAATTTCTTTTCCGTTCAACTCCCGTCATGGTTTCATTCTCCTTTCTCTCGGTCTTTTCTCTTCTAGGTGTTCCAATTTTGCAGACATGAGTGATAAATCGAATGAAAATGATATATACTCTCTCTCTTACAGAAAACGTTTAAAAACAATATGAGGGTAAAATTTACCCGCAAAATAGCCGATGTGCTATTAAAAATATTGAGTAGGTCCACAAAAATCACAGTTCTATTTCTAACGTAGTATATTTCCCTCGGGAATAAAATCATTAGATTTCAAGAAACCCAAAATTTTCATGATTGAGTTTAACTGTGTTAATGTAACAAAGATTACGGAAGTTTGACTTGTAAAAATTTTGAAAGACATATCTAATGTGAAGGGTAGAAAGAAGTGATAACACCACCCCAAAAGTGATATTGTACTAGTGCGCGTAAAAAGTATTTTAAAAATATTGTAAAAATCCGCCAAAGTGTCAAGAAGAGCAAGAGATAATGTCATATTATATAATTGATCTGGGATGCTATAATTGATCTAGGATCCTATGAGTGAACAGGGATTTATTGCGGTAAGCAACTTACGGCAATAGACAGCTAACTGGAGCCTCTGCGCACGTGCAGATGCTCAAAAGGGGTAAAGAGTGATCCAGAGATAGCTGTCGTGTTCTGTACGCTACAATATTCGAAAACGCTGCTTAATGCTGCAATGACTGTTTCTGGGCAGAAAGTAGTTTTTCTCCTCTCCCCAGCACCATATACAATGTAAATTGCTTAATGACTTTAATAATAGTAATAATAATAATAGCAAATATTACTGTATTCAACATAATACATGTGTGATGCAAGATTGTAATGACATATTTCGCCTTAGAGAAGCGGCTCAAAAAAGTAAAGAAAGGTGAAGTAATAAATAATTAAAAAACATCCAAACTGAAGCTAGATTTTCATATGAGAACAGTGATGTGAATGCTAGCAGAAATATTATTTTCGAGTACCATATTTTGTAATAAGGTGAACTAAGAAAACGTCTGCCCTGTTAATATAATAAAATAACCAGAGAAGCGAAATGCGAGGGTATCCTTCCTGTGCGCGGAGGCGAGAGGCGAGGAGTCGGAAAGAGTCGGACGGGAAGCGAAGCGCGCGGGTTGCCCAGGGGGCGCGTCGATGTTGGCGGTGGCAGCGGCGGCGAGAAGGGGGATCGGCACCGGAAGCGGCCAAACCAGACCGGAAGCGGCGTGTGGGCGGGGCCTGGGGGAGGCGGACGGGATTGCCAGGCGCGGCCCCGCGTTACGCTCTCGACTTACTCGCGGTAAGCGGGTTATTGACAAACGGCGCGCCGCTCGATTGCGAGAAACTAGGTGCGGGTGCGCGGTGAGGCAGCGGTTGCTACCGTCGTAACGCCCCGTCGCCGCCCCTCCCGGCCTCTCCCTGCCACTCCCCTCCTCTACGCCGCTTCCTCCCTCACCGCTCCACGCCACGCCGTTCTCCCTCCCTTTCTCCTCCATAGCTGCTCAGATTCCTTTCCTCCGTACAGTTTCCTGCCGCTTCGCCTCTCCTCCCACTGCGATTCCCTCGCTCCACTTCCGTTCCACAGTAAGTCTTTGACGCAGCGTTCCGTCATGCCTTCCACTTATCCCTTCTGCACCATTTCTACTTTACTCCTCCTCTGACCCTAGTCACTAGCAACTACTCATCTCCCTCACCCCTTACTCTCACCTCTCGGATACACCCTGTTGCTACAATGTTTTGTCACAGCTCTCTTCAGCCACACCCTTCCTCGTTCAGTTCGCCATGGTGACTCCTGCATCATATCCTTTTCTTTTATACTCCTATGTTTCTTCAGATTCTTTCGTTGGTTTTTTCACTTGGCCGTTTCTTCATCGGTCTTCCCTCCCCATCCGACATCCCCTCCTTCGCGCCCATCTTCCCACGTCACGTGTTCCGTTCCGAAGCAGCGCCAGGAAAACGGCGCCGACCTTCCTGCGCGCGCGTTTCTTCCAAGTTATGCCGCGCCCGCTCAAATAAAGAAAAGTTGAAGACATTCTCGCTCTGTGATAAAGAAAACTGCTCCGTTCTGTGTAATTCCACGGAATTTTCAAACAACTTCAAAATTGTTGAACAGTTGAGACAAGTTCTGCGTTATGGTTCGTTTACGTTTTCTACTTAAAGAAGTTGACATAAAGCTCCGTTGCAAGGCTACATTCTGCGTCCGAGTTAAACGCGGCGTCCGACAGATGTTCCGGAACGCGGCCGAGCCACTCCGGAGCGGCAGCGCTGTGGCGGCGAGGGGGCGGTGCAGCCGGGGCCGGGCGGGAATAGCTGAGCGGCGGCGGGGGGGAGGAGGGCTCTAGTGGAGACGCGTTGCAGGCGCGGCGGCGGCAGAGGCGGCGGCGCACAGACGCCAGCTCTGTAGCACTGTCG
Organism: Teleogryllus occipitalis; assembly: GCA_011170035.1. Classification (NCBI taxonomy): domain Eukaryota; kingdom Metazoa; phylum Arthropoda; class Insecta; order Orthoptera; family Gryllidae; genus Teleogryllus; species Teleogryllus occipitalis. Next base: position 72,606 of record BLKR01002756.1, read on the forward strand.
GGTCAGGACCCACTCCTTCCATATCACAGACGACCTTGACCGCAAGGGAGCGCGCCTGTGGCTGCGTGGAGTGGCGTGCCACTCGCGGCGGCAAGGGGCTGGGCTGAGGGGGATGCGGGATGCGAAGCGAGAGTGGCGCGGTCGTCGCCGCAACCCTCGGCAGGACCTGCCGCACCCGACCTCGTTCCCGCCCCGCCCCGCGCCACCCCGCTCCGCCTCTCAGCGTGCGCGCGTGTGCGCCGGGATGCGGTGGCAGCGCCGGCGGCGCTAGGCGCGCGCGGGGATCGCGGGGCGGCGTTCGGGAAACGGGGTGGGGTGGCGGGGGAGGGAGAGGGGCGTGTCGGCCGGGGTGCTGCCGACGCCGACGTCGGCGAGTATGCGACGCGCCCACGCCACTTGGCTGGCGCGGTCTGCGGTGGCGCGAATATCTCCCCCGGCCTCGCCCCGTCGCGCCGCGGGGCGCGCGGACAAGCCGTCGCTGCGGCTACGACTGCCGCCGCCGCTGCTGCTGCGTCTGCCGGTTGTCTCTTGCCTCTCCCCGCCCGCGCCCGCGCCCTCGTACCCGCCTGCCCCCGCACCCGGTCCCTCGCCCACGTCCCCGCCTGCGCCCCCGCGTCGTTGCCCCCGCCGCCGCCCCCGAAGCGCGGGCTTTGAGGGATTCCGGCCGGGAAGAGTCGCGTGAGGGTGGCGCTCGTTCTGATTTCCTTTGCACGCCGCTACGCGCCCTCGCCCGCGTCCTCGCCCGCGCGCCGCTGCCGCTCTTTGCGAGTGCGGGGGCCGCTCAGCCGCGGCCGCGCAGCGAGGCCGCTGGCAGGAACGAGTGGAGCGAGGCACAACGAAGGCGATAGGCTTCGCATGGCTGCAAGACGGCGGGAGAATAGCTCAATCATCAAGCGAGAGGGCGTACATGAGGCATGAGATGTGCTTCATATGAGACCCCGCGGAGATGGGAAACACGCAAGAGAACGAAGATATGGTGGCTTTAATAAGTGAAGCTACGCGATAACCATTCTCAACTGGTTTATGCGGGATGAAGAAAATTATTGCAATGAATAAGTTGATACTAGGTAGAGCTGAGCTATCCAAAGCAAAACTAAGGAACAGGGAAACAATAGATTCGGAGGCGAAAGGCCTTAAGAGCTCCAAGATGGAAGCGTGGAAAGAATGCACAAGGACAGTCACGTCGTGCGCTTGGCGAGAGAGGGCGGGCGCGATCCGAAAGGGGCGATGGAACGCCGAGTCTGAGATTTGCAGGGAGCGAGAGCCTAGCGAATCGAGAGCGATGTAGAAACAACGACGCTGCAGAGCGATGCAGGGAGGAGGAGAGAGAAGCGGAGAAAGAACAGGAGGGGGAGGGGCAGGGGCAGTGGAGACCGCCGCAGCGGGGCGGAGCTGATAACAGAAGGGACGAGGGGCGGGTGTAGAGGCGGCGCGGAGCTGTCACGGAGCGGGAGCGAGGCGGGCGCCAATTGAGTGCGGGTGGGCGGCGGCGGCGGGCTAGGGGCCGGGGCCCCGGAGCGAGAGCGCCAACGGCGCGGGTGGCGCGGGACGCCAGCGGCGGCGGCGGCGCGGGTGGGGACAGCGCTCGCCTCATTATCTGGGCTCGCTCTATCTATCGATTGCTATCGCGCAATTCAAATTAACGAAGTCAAATATAAATCAAATCGATCAACGGGGCTCATGCAACATTCATCAGGTCTTGCACAAAAAACGCGGCGCAAGGAGGGAAAGGGGGGGCGAGCAACGGAGCGCGGCGGGGGTGCCTGGCTTTATGAAGTCCAATTAATCGCAATTGTTGGCCCGATTAGGGCTCGGGCGGGACTTGGTCGAACATTTGGCCCGAGTATTCGGTGCATTAGTTCTCAATGGACTCTGAAAGCCGTCTGCGGGTTACCGCGCGCCGCCTCCGCTGCCGCCGCGCTGCCGCTGCGCCGATCCGCGCCGTGCCGCGCCGCGCCGCGACCGCGCAGCCACCGCTACCGCCGCCGACGCTGCCACGCAGCCACGCCGTCTCGCCACGGCTCAAAGCCCGCCGAGGAGCGCGCACCGACGCCCACCCGGCGTTCCAATGAGCTGCTCTCCCGCCACAGCGGTAGGCAGCGGCGGCCTCCGCCGCACGTCCGCGCCGTAACGGAGTTGGATGCCGGTTTAAATACATCCGCACCCGCCACCGATCAAAAGGGCATCTGGGTACCCTTCGCCGAGTTTTATGACGCTCTACCGCAAATCGATTGGTCCCTCCGTTGCCGAAACGCGGCAGCACACGCCTCCGCAGCCCGCCCACGCCCAAAAAGAGGAAACGGATCCGGCACGCACGAAAAGAAGCAGCGCGAGGAGGAGGAAATCGGATGAAGTAAAACGAAAGAAATAAAGTGGATCAGAACGCGTGACACGAGGACTGAAACGCACGAACGCAAGGGAGCAGGGCCGGGAGCAAAACAAATGGAGCAAACGAAAAGCGCAGCGCCGGGAAACTCACCCAAACGCGAGCGGGCGCAGGCAGCACCGCGGAGGAGGAGGAGGAGGAGGAGGAGGAGATCGGAGGCGGGGGAGAAGAACTCCGGCGGCGAGAGCCTCCGCCGCCCCGGTGAGAATCGAGGCGCAGCCCGCACGCAGCTCGACTCGAGCCTGGCTCGATTCAAGACAGAACAACTTCGATTCGAGCGTACGCCTCAGTATTTAAACGGGCCGGTTTAAGCCTCGTTCGTTGTTTTCTCACGAGCGGGCCGTCGTGAATTAGTAACGCGACGTGAAATATTTATTTGCTTCCCTTGTCCGGCGCGGCTCGCGCCCCCTCGCGCTACTGCACCCCGCCGCTCCCCCTCGTCCCCCCCTCGCCGTGCCCCCGCGGGCCGTGCAACGCTCCGGCGCGAGCGTCCCCGCTCCACCGCGCGCGCTGGCCCGTCTCCTCGCCCTGACCCCGCCCTATCCTGCCCTGCCCCGCTCTGCCCTCCTCGCCCCTTTCCTACCACACCGCGCTTCACCCCGCTCGGCCCCGCTCCGCTCAGTCCCGCCTCGCTTCACCTCGCTCCGCCCTGTCCCGTCCCGCTCCGCCTTGTCCCGTCTCACCCCCCCCCCGGCTCCCGCACCGCGCCACGCGACCCACACTCCCCGTTCCCAGACCACCTCCTCCCAGCCCCGCGCGCCGCCCCCCGCTCGTTCTACCGGCCGAAACTGGCGCGCGCGCGCCTCGGCTAAGCAGTCGCGCAGCCAGGGCCGTTCTTATTTCGTTAATTGAATTCTGTCGGACGCGCGGGCGACCGGGCGATGGCGTGGCCGGAGGCGGCGGCAGCGGAGGCGGCCGGCGGGGCTGCGCGAGGCGACGGGGCGAGCAGGCCGGCGGGGGCGGGGGTGATGGAGGAGAGAAAGCCCGACGCGCGACCTGGACCGACTGGAGTCGGGTCGGATCCGGCCACGGCCGCACACGCGAACAAAGGACCCGACATTAGGGATCCATAAATCTCGCTGCACTTCGCCGTAAAACTGATGAAGCATTTCCTTATTTAACGCCGTTCGAGCTTGCCCCCGAGCCGTCTCTGCAATTTATTGTCTTTTCCGGCCTTCCTGATCAAAATGTTTGAACCATGTAAGAATTTTTTCGTCGGCGTCCGCCCCGAAGGCGGGGCCCTGTCGCCGACAAACGGGATTGGGCGTCGTCGGCCCCTCTGCCAGCGGCAACGGACGGCGCGGTGGGCGCAGCGATTACCAGGGAACTTGATTAAAACGGGGCGACTAAAGGCGTCTTCACAATGGATTAGAGTAACCATTGCGACCGACATGATGTGAGCGCGCTTGCTATTCGTGAGGTTTCAACATAACTGGCCTCGAGCACGAACGACTGATTCGCGGAACAGATTGGGCTCCACGCACTACAGCCGAACTCGAGTGCTGGCTAAATATGCTTCCAAGAGGCGGCGGCACAAAGACTGCACGTAACGTTTCAGAGAACAGTCCTGAGGCGCTGAGGCGATAACGGCAGCGCGCAAGTGACAGAAAGCAGTTTATAGTTATTTCTAGATTAATTATCTCTAAATTTTCCTTTAATTAAAGGGATAACCTCGGGAAGGACGCCTTCGAGGGTTTGAAAGTCGCCCGACAGATTTTATGGAACAATGCATCGCTGTGGATGCTCTTAACGATCTGCGCCGCTTGTTGCCGAGAACAGAGAATAGAATCCCCTGCAATAGCGCGCCACAGGAAAGTTTGCAGCCACTGAATCTCACCTGTAGACGTGTCGACACAATAACAAATCCTCGCTTATTCAAAGTGTCTTGTAGAGAATTCTGGGAAAATTTTCTTGAATTTCAACGACGTTGATAAACATGTTTTGAAGCTTGTCTTGTCTACCACCCCTCCACCGACAAAATTTTCTCGCATTATCAAAATACTAGTAAATTATTAATGAAAAGGACCTGCAATTCAAAACTGACGAGTTAATTTCTCCAATAAGCCGTTTATAAGTTGTACACAATCGTTATCGTTGCAGAAACCAATGAAAAAGCGTTGGGTCTATAAGTTCCTAATTAAGAGCAAGTGAAGAGAAGTCTTGAATGAATTGTGAAAATACATACTGTCACATTTATTTATTTGTGGTAAATAATACTTCTATCTTGAACTACTTCCAGTATTATTCAAAATGCATGTTATTGCATTTAAAATTTTCACTTGATATAATGCTGCTATTAATACATGCGAAATATGACGTAACAGTTTAATATAGACAAGTTTTTTTTACTTTAGAACATATTATATTTTTAAAAAATTATTAAGTTATGAATTTGTCTAATGATCAGACATTAACATACTAGTAAAGAAACATTTAAGCGTAGTAACAACTAGTCAGATATTAATGACTAAATGTCCCGCAAACTACTAAAACTATTTTCCCCTCACTGACTATCACAATTTCTGACGCTGCTAAAATTTTGCCGACACAGGCACGTGCCTCCTGTGCATTTGCGTAAATCCGCCTCTGCTTACTATATTTTATGTTGAATAGTTGAACCTGAAAATGAGAGTTATATGGAATGTTTGAGACGGTATTGCGAAAAGTAACACAACCATAGACGTTAAAATCCAAAAATTCATGCGTATGTAAGTAGTGAAGATTATCACAAAAGATGACTAGATTCATCTACTACATTTAATGCATGAATTTAAAACTAATTGATTAAATAAATATTCTTCCGAAAGGAATTTGGCTCAATGTGCAGTCCAAACTGCAGTTTAACTTAACGACGTTCATATATAAATAAAAATTACAGTAACTTTCCATTAAAACAAAGTTTTTAATTTTCACTTGTGGGTAGAGCACAATTTCATTGGCAAGGAGACAACCTAAAACGCAAACTCCAGTGTTGCCAAAATTACTTTACACATTTCCTTTTCCAATTTTCAGCCATTTTCGCACTGAGCACCATGCCACATTACACTGTGTATTACTCTTCCCTACGTTTAAACTAGGAAAACATTTTGCACTTTGAACGGTCAAGACCTGAACTGTACGTTACATTTTCAAGGAAATCATAACGTTCACGGGCAGGAATTTCAAAATATCTGTTCACAAACAGACATTCTTATCTCCATGCCAGGAAATGAAAGAATATTTAAGTTAATTCCTCACAGAATACGAATTTTTGGACGTATCTGGCCACTCGTCCCACGGAGTGAGATTCACAAAAATACCGTCCAGCCAAAGTAAAAAATGTAATAAAAGATCTAGAAAGGATTTATTTTGTTGATTTTTGTCTACGGAACGTAACCTCAAGTTATCTCAAACATCTTCAAAGGCCCGGTTTTAGGGCGTAGGAAGCACCGTTTCTGAGTTAAGCACGATTGATGCATGACCTTCAAAATTGTCAACACTCTGATTTGATTTCTCACGAAAAGAAATATTGTAAAGTAAAAATAGTTTCAAATGTCAACACTCATTTCCTCCTCAGAATGATAATAATTGGGTAATTTATTTATGTACCCGAGAAAGGAAACGGTGATTTTAGAAATGGTTAGTATCATAATATTATTTTTCCCGAAGTACAAACATAATATAATTACGGATATGACCTTGAATACATTTTCATAATACTTTTTCTTAGTTACGTTTTCCCACATAGCTGCAAAATCTATCATTTCATTAATTAAGTGTAAATTATTTCATTTAATATAAAACGCATTTTTGTAGATGCGTTTGCTGATATTCTAGCTTTCATTTGTAGTAGATTAATATTACTACTATTTTTATATTATGATCATTAATGTTGTTGCTAAATTGTCACCACATTGTCACCTTGTTGGATAGGCAATTACGTCGGAAATATGTTCCGCATAGTAAATGTCTTCCATGATGTGACCTAGTTACTGTGTAACGGATGTATTTAATAATTCATATTGTTGAAAGCATTAGTCGCCTCGACCGGGAATCACTCCCGGGTTTCCTGGACTCTGCCCAGTTGCTCTGATCGCTAAGCCACAGAGCAGACACGGGTTCGACTCTCAGTTCGGGTGACTAATGCTTTGAACAATTTGAATTATAACTGTAATTTATTATTATTATTATTATTATTATTATTATTATTATTATTATTATTATTATTATTATTATTATTATTATTATTATTATTATTATTATTATTATTATTATTGATATTAGTAAGGAAGGATTACTACGTTGTTCTTCTCAGAGATACGAGCAACAGACTTATAGAACTTAGAACATCCCTGCAGACAATAAACACTCAACTAATCCATTTAGTGTGGAAAATCTATTATCGACAATCTTTGAAAGCAACAAAGGAAGTTTCAGTTGTGCACTGCCACAAGTCTTTTTGATCGAAGATCTTGCTAAATGGATGATAATTAATAGTGATTATTCGAACTGCCGATAAATTCCATCCACACACGCGTGTTAACCGGAAACAGCACACCTCGCTCTGCATATCTGCCAACTGCAATTTCACAGGCAGGCATTCAGTTTAACAAAATCACAAAATTAAGCTATTCTGTAATGTTTTTTGTCTGAAAATAAAATATTTTAATTGAAATACCCATCATTCATCACTTTTTTACGAGTTAATATTGATGAAATAACTAGTGAATTTAAAAACAATATGCAATACGTTTAAGGCTCTTGTTTATAAGAAAAGTATTTCGTTCGTGAGCAGCAATAGTGGCACAACTAAAAAAATCAGGGTCGAGATAAATGAGTTTGAAGTTTTCACCTTGTATTGAAATACTTCATTCTTGCATTTACACTTCCGCCATTTGTTGATGGAATATTGTACTGTAAGATATGTTGCTGTTGCTGCTGGAAGGTAAACCAATCTACAATTCTGGAGAGTGTATTAACTCAAAATTCCTACTTTTTGTGTTGTGCCAATATTGCAGCCCACGAGCAGCAGGAATAGGCAGCAGAAATATCACATCACATCGTAATCGCGCAGTGACCGAAAGGAGTTTTGTAAAAAGGTAACGTGCTAATTTTTGTAGGAACTGGACTTGATATGCTTCAATAATTTTCTTTAGTTTAAATAGAACTGCAGAGGATACGAGAGCTCTTTTAATTGATTTCCCCCAAATGAGGCTCACAGTACACTAAAATTAATGATGAACCATTTTTTGCGTAGATCTCAATAAAATAAGAATTTTAATTGGTCCCCAGTGTTTAATTGGTGTACTAGTGTGCTGCGAGAACAAAGTGGCCGAATTTTGCGTGTGACTGCCATAAAATAGCATGTCAAGCAAAAGTACACAATTTTTCTTTTTCCATTTTTCAACTGTTTAATTTAAATCTACCGTTCTAGCTTCTGACCATATGGAAGTTTCTGCATGAGAGCTAACGATTATTTTTGTGCTTTGACGATATCGCCTCGTTTCCAAATGCCGAGCACTTCGACTTTTGTTTATTTACCATCAAAAACACTTCAAAATTATGTTTGTCGTACTCTGTGGAAAAGTGTTTTCTGTGCATGTTTTCTTAAATTTCTACCTAACCCTGAGAAATTACACTTGAGAATTGCGTATCACGTTTAGTTCATCTTCAATTGCTGCATTAGGGATCATAATATAAACATTTTAAATTACGATACGCTTCTTTCTACTTACAAGAGACCGAATATTTTGGGAGGAGCCCTCAATATTAATAGTCTTGTGCTTCTCTGTTAATTCATCCACTAACTGCTTACTGTTCAAAAATACACACACCCTGTTATTTAAAATATTTGACGCATACGTGATGTAACTAGGCGGAACAATAGTCACTAAAGCTTCTATGTACTTTTCTAGGGGTGTGGTCTTTGCCTTGAATTATAATACCATGTTCCTTCTCCGCGTACATGGTATTGAGAACAATTCTATTGTAACTTGGACGGGCAGTCTGGTATCCTTCAACGACTGGCTTCTATAGTCAGAGGCCTGCCCTCGGATAGCTGCTTCGATATCAGCCATTTATTTCCTGTTCCCCATTCACAATGAGAAACTGGTGGATCGTAATCAGAACAGTTACATGTACTGAAGTAGACTGCTCACTTTACACTGACATTTAAACTTCTTGAGTTCGATGGAAACACGTAAACGAGTCACAGACCGCGGGGCTCTACTGAGCGGGACACACGATGTTGCCTCGATCACTGCTGCCGAGCGAATGCTTTCTGAATCTTGCTTTACGGGCATAGATGATAAACAATCTACACCCTTCAATGTGTCTAATGTAGATGTGGATTGTGTGACATTATGTCGTAGAGATGGATGGCAGACATTTTGCATTTGATGACGTTAAACCAAATTACGCGAGTATCAAATATTATATTTTAACATTACATTAAAATATATATTTTAACATTACACATAATATTTAACATTATTCGTAACATTCCTCTATTTTTATGAACTAATAGTTTTTAGTTAAAATCTTAATTCAATTAATATTCAAATTACATTCTGTTATTCATTATTTATCTTTTATAATAAACAGAAAACAACACAAATTAATAAAACAAAACATAATTTTAAGAAAAATAAGAAACTATTAAATTTCTGTTTTATTTATATCGAGCTGTCGGGTGCAAATTTTAAGATAAAAGGTTGAAATTTTGGGAAACTAGAGAATTTACAGGGCTGCAATTTATATTTAGCCATTTTCACTTTCTCGTGTACATACGTATATACGGGAGTAATATACGTAGTATAGAGAAAATTATGTAATACTGCGGAAAATCGATTTCGAGATTTCAACGGACATATACGTTTTGGGGTCCTCTGATACCGAAAAAGTGTTGTTTATTGTTTTTAAAACGTCCGTCTGTCCGTCCGTCTGTCCGTCCGTCTGTTCGTCCGTCTGTTCGTCCGTCTGTTCGTCCGTCTGTTCGTCCGTCTGTTCGTCCGTCTGTTCGTCCGTCTGTTCGTCCGTCTGTTCGTCCGTCTGTTCGTCCGTCTGTTCGTCCGTCTGTTCGTCCGTCTGTTCGTCCGTCTGTTCGTCCGTCTGTTCCTCCGTCTGTTCGTCCGTCTGTTCGTCAATCTGTTCGTCCGTCTGTTCGTCCAAATATATTCGTGTCTGTTCGTCCATCTGTTCGACCGTCTGTTCGTCCGTCTGTTCGTCCGTCTGTTCGTCCGTCTGTTCGTCCGTCTGTTCGTCCGTCTGTTCGTCCGTCTGTTCGTCCGTCTGTTCGTCCGTCTGTTCGTCCGTCTGTTCGTCCGTCTGTTCGTCCGTCTGTTCGTCCGTCTGTTCGTCCGCCTGTTCGTCCGTCTGTTCGTCCGTCTGTTCGTCCGTCTGTTCGTCCGTCTGTTCGTCCGTCTGTTCGTCCGTCTGTTCGTCCGTCTGTTCGTCCGTCTGTTCGTCCGTCTGTTCGTCCGTCTGTTCGTCCGTCTGTTCGTCCGTCTGTTCGTCCGTCTGTTCGTCCATCTGTTCGTCCGTCTGTTCGTCCGTCTGTTCGTCCGTCTATTCGTCCGTCTATTCGTCCGTCTATTCGTCGTCTATTCGTCGTCTATTCGTCTATTCGTCCGTCTACTTCGTCCGTCTATTCGTCCGTCCTATTCGTCCGTCTATTCGTCCGTCTATTCGTCCGTCTATTCGTCCATTATTTCGTCCGTCCTTCGTCGATGTTCGTCCGTCCTATTCGTCGTCTCATTCGTCCGTCTATTCGTCCGTCTCATTCGTCCGTCTATTCGTCCGTCTATTCGTCCGTTCATTCGTCCGTCTATTCGTCTGTCTATTCGTCCGTCTATTGTCCGTCTATTCGTCCGTCTATTCGTCCGTCTATTCGGCCGTCTATTCGTCCGTCTATTCGTCCGTCTATTCGTCCGTCTATTCGTCCGTCTATTCGTCCGTCTATTCGTCCGTCTATTCGTCCGTCTATTCGTCCGTCTATTCGTCCGTCTATTCGTCCGTCTATTCGTCCGTCTATTCGTCCGTCTATTCGTCCGTCTATTCGTCCGTCTATTCGTCCGTCTATTCGTCCGTCTGTGAACACTACTAGCGCCTAAATAACACGTACGATCTTTTCCAAATTGAAGAAACCCCAGTCCATCTGGCTCTAGTAGGAGCTTTGAAATTTTGAAAAACATTCTTCAAACTTTGGGGATACTTTACATGAAGTCCCCCGGACATTTTCAAAATTTTCTCAAAAAGGCTCAAAAATTATTCTTTAAATTTATTGTAAGAATAGAGTAAAATACACATATAAAGGTGGGGTAGATACGATTTTGACGGTTAACTCTGAATTTTTGAAAATTGCAAAACTTTGAATTTTTTTCGGCGTCTTCCTACAACTATAAAATTGATGATAGAGATTTTTCCTTGAAATGAAAGTTCTTACCCCAATAGTCATTAAGATCACGTAGATGTTTTTGAAAACATTAGTAGTTTTCGTGCAATGAAGCGTGAAATATTTGCAAATTTAAGAAATAACAAGAACACGTTTTTCTCAAAAACGGCTCCAAATTTTTTCTTTAAATTTTTGGCAAGAGTGGTGTCAAATATACCCTACATCATGAAATAAACGCCATATTGCTCTATTCTTTTGTTTTTCAACAATTACAAAAATGAATTTTTTTGCCTTGCCTCCCACGTCAGTAATATTTACATTAGAGACACGTTGTACTTATGAGTATATGTAATTTAAATAATGTCATAAATTTTATCAAAAATTTAACGATTTTTTGTGAAATTAGTTCAAAATTCCGCATTTTTAGAAACCCTCAAACGCCATTTTCTCAAAAATGGCTCCCAATTTTTTCTTCTAACTCTTCCAACGGATAGTGCTAATGCAACTATTTAATATGACGTAATGTTCATTGTGGTGTTTTCTTTTACTTTAAAAAAAATTACACCAATGTAATTCTTTTAAAAGATGTCTCACGCCGTTAATATGAACATTTCCATCGATTTGTATACATAACTGCATTTGTTAGTGGAAGTGCTTCAAATGACTTTAAATTATGTTTTTCGATATCTCAATAGATTCCTCTGAAAGAGCTTTAAATTTCGCATTTACAGTAGTGCTTAATCGATATTGTCTTAAAAATGGGTTCAAATTTTTCAATGAAATTGTCTATTTAGGAAGAGATTTTACTCTTCTTTATTATTCTTGAAGTAATATTTCGTTTCTACTATTAAGAAACCGAAAAGTGGGGAAATATCAAAAAATGTACTTTGGGCGACCATAGATGGCAACTGGCCAGAGAATGGAGCAACACCTTATAGCTTGTCAACACCAAGGAAATAAGAAATATTTGCTTCGAGAAAGTCTGTGCCATTCTCTAACACCACTAGTTATGATCTGCGTCAGAACATGAGATATTCTTGAAAAACGAAGGAAAAACGTAATTTTTTCTATTTTTCTCTTCTTTTTTGTTGATTGTAAGGATCAAAATCTAATATAAATGCCTGAGAAACAAAACTTAAAACAACTTTATTATCTAGAGAAAATTGAAATGATATTTTAAGTCAATATTCATAGGTGCAATGTGGTTAAAAAAGATAAAATGATATAAGAAGTTAAAAACGCGTTTTTTTCAGGTACTCAGGGCAAAATTGATTTAAATCAGTCAAAAACTTGTTTTTTAACACTTCAATTACGATTTGAACATAATAAATTTTGATCCCCGGGGGCAGATTTGCATATCTTATTCCGCTACCCCCTTGGAACTATTATCCCTCGTGTCCTTCGTGAAGGAATCAACTTCCTGCAGCGAGAAAATGGAGAAAGATCATTTGAATAACTATATTCCCATTAAAATCTAGAAGATGTGCACAGATAGTGAAGTTACGTTTACGCTTCGCACTCATCTCAAGCCGTTGCCAGAACTCTGTGAACGTATTGGGATCTTCAGGACATGTTAGCACTGGCGTGCACAGCTCATACTCTGTATGACACACTTTCGCTGACCTTCGTTTTCGTTAGAGTGCAACGCATAGTGCAATCGCGGGCAGAAAGGATAGTTTGGGGTAAGAAACACCCTGGCAATGGGAGGCACCATTGAGAATGCGTAACTCCTACTTAAGGACAAATGTCGTAAGAACGAGTTGCAAGAATATGACGGCATGGTATAGTTCCTTAATATTGTTGTCTAACATATTGTTTACTTGTCTCCAAAGGTAGCATAGTGCATGAGGTCCTAAATAAATCTTGGCATACTTGTACATTGACAGCTGAGTATCAATATTACCATTACAAGGATTGTTGTACCATAATACTCAATGCTACGATGTAATAACAAATACGTTGTGACGCTGAAACGGAATCGTAAATTATTACTTTCTTTAAATATATAATAAAAAATGAAATACTTTTACCAGGAAACTTTGAAGGAAAATTAGGCAAAGAAAAGCATTCAGTCCATTCATTCTATGGCCGTTTCAAGTATTTGATGAAAATTTGACATTATAGGAGACAATCCGAAATGTAAATCCCCTAAAGTAGCTTGTAACAATACAAAAGTAATTTTTACTAAAGGGCAGTCTGGAAGCCAAACGCAATGAAAGATATTTGACTACCACCTAATATTAATGAAATATTTTTAAAATACTGGCCCCTCGGGGGGCTTATGAACGCCTTGCTAGATTTCCATGGTGCGATACTGGGTTCGATTCCCTGTCGGGACCAAAATAGAGCTGTGGCATTAAATTCAATCGTCTCATTTTCTATAGCTGGGTGACGGAAGAAAAGCTTAGACAGGCCAAGTATAGATACAGTGATAGAAATACGTCATGTTCGCCTCATGCCTGCCTTACCCCCAGGCGTGGATAATAAATAAAAACAGGGCCCCAAGTCTGGAAACAACCGCTAGCTGGCAAAAGTCGGATTAATCTGAACCTCAAATATCTAATACATACATAAAATATTTCGAAGTTGATGGAAATTTATAATCGGTGAAGAAGTTGCCGAGAATTAAAAATACCTGGGGAAAGTAGCGAAGCTGGAGAAAACAAAGCCAATTATCGGATTGATGGCTCCTAAAAGCAAGTTCCTTTTGTAAACATTCAGCTTGCCTGTAATTTTTTAGGCAAATATTTGCTTAAAAAGACGGCGTGTCAGTCGGTTTCTTTGCTCTGTAGCAATGCGTTATGTAATTTTCAACGTTCCTCGTATCACCCCAAGACAGCCAACGTGAAGTATTATGCTCTAATTTAAATAAAGTGTCTCCTGGGGGACACGAGCTGAAAGGACTGGCGGAAACTGTCATCCAATCGGGTGCTTCGTTACGATTTGAATTTTTGTTATTGGAACTCCGGATTGGATGAGAGTCCTCCTCTCCCTCCAGGTCGTGACCTTGAGGAGACTACATTTAAATCGGACAGTACATAATGAAATTGAAGTAATGAAAAATTTGGTGCGTAATGAGTATACTTGGGTTTTTCTAACGCGGCGGCTGAGGGTGGTATCTCCAAGATGGAATTCGGAACGACTTTTTGAGTCATTCTCAGTCCTGCCGCTAGAGTCGCTTGATCTGCAACACTGCTTGATGCGGTCGAGATCGTGCGGCATTTTGCGACAAGACCAAGAAAGACGCAAAAAGTCGTGCCGAATATCATCTTGGAGATACCACCCTCAGTCGCAGTTCGGCAGTTCAAATGAGGTTGAGGCTAGGGTATTTGATTTATAGTCCAAAAGAAATTATGTGACGAACGGAGGAGAAGATCATCTGCGCACGTTTAAAAATGGGCTTCCTGCATCATTGCTAAATCGGGGTTCGAGACGCGAGGGCGTAGAGAGGAAAGCGCCGGGTGCCGTCGAATCCCGGCGCGCGCGCCGACCGCAGGGCAAACGCAGCCGATAAGCCTCGCGGCCAAAAGCGCCGCCGCCCCGCCCCCACCGCCTCAACCGCGCCCTCGTCAAGTGCGGTTCGCCCCCGCGGCGGGAGTATAGATTTCCGTTGTAATAAGCTTCCGCCCCATCGCGGGGGCCCTCTTAAATAGATCGCGCGTTGTATCGCGTCGCCGAGAAGCCGGCGGCCGGCCGGGGGGCACTCGAGCGTCTCCGTCAAGGAGGCGGCCGGCCGCGGAAGTCCCCGAAGACCCCGCGCGGCCCTCCCGCCCCTGCCCTGCCCTCCCCGACGGCCAAGGCCGGCCCGTCCAGCCCAGCCCGGCCCCGGCCCGCCCCGGCCGGAAGGCCTTCTGTTTGCATTCTAAATGGTTTGTGGACATGGCCGGCGTTGCTTCCGCGCGCGCCGCGTCTCGAAGGCTTCCTGAAGGTCCCCGAGGGCTGCCGACCCGCCAGGTCCTCCCCGCCTCGCCCTGCCCAACCCGCTCCGCGTCGCGCCGGTGCGCACGCCGCTGGGCCCCTTGGGACGCGCGCGCGGCGCAAGCGCCCCAGGGGGGGGCAGCCGGCGGCATAGGAGGTACTAGATGCGAGTGTTGCTCCATGGAGGTAAGGTGACAGGACATGCACTACTAATGCGCACACACCTACATACAACTTCACGTTTCCATTTATGGACATTTATTTTTGCCCCAGAAACGCTTAGCACTTACAGCATCATTGCTATTTTTCCTTCCGTAAATTTAATGTGATCATAAGTCTGAGTGAAACGTATTCCAAAAAAACGTGAGAATCCAGTTGTAATTCTGTATTACTTTAAAGCATTACAATATATTCTAATACTCATATAAGTTAGACTGCTATAAATTATGTTATAAAAGTATAAGACCTTCCTAATGGTCCAAATAATGTCATAAAAGGAAATCACACAGAAGACTTTGTTCATATTTTTACTCAAGGTGAAACATTTGAATAAAATCGTTTGGTGAAAATAATTCCAATCTCGACCGAGAAATGGTGTCATGGGCTTTCTTTTACTTCTCAAGGTATATTCTTAACATTGATATTTCGTACTGATTTTATTTGTAAATTTTCAAATTATATTTTATTCTATTGTAATATCAATGAAACCTTAGATAAATGATGTTTAAAATTTCTAGATTTGACATACTATTCATCATAAGACACAAATTAATCAGTAAATTAAAACAAATAGATGCCATTGGTATTCGAAAAATCGAAAATTTGTTTTTTTAATTTAATTTTATTTTATGTCGCTTTTTAACTACTATGGTCATCAGCGACATCAATACAGATTTACATTAGAGAAAATTTGTTTATAAAGTGCAATTTTAAATTTTTAGTTAATTTTTTTGCGAACCTTTAAAATCTGTTTATTTTCTCTCACTGCTAATCCTCTGAAGTAGTAGAACATTGCACGAATTTATAAAAATCAGTTTACTTTGAAAATTTACAGTGTAATTTTTCTTTGCACAAATTATGTATATCTTTCTGAGGGAATGAAACTAAATCTAATAAATTAATGGTTCTACAACAACACAAATTTTTTCGCATTATTTCGAACGTTTGCAATTTTCCAAAATTCGGAGTTCACCAAAAAGTTTGCCTGCAAAGTTCTTTTAGCGCTCTATTCCAGGGGGAAAATTATAGAAAACTTTGGAGCCATTTTTGACAAAATATTTATTTTAAAATTACCACGCAAAACCTACGAAAAGTAGTCATTTTCATAAATGTACCTGACCTTATATAAAAATCTGTCTTTGAAGAGCAGGTTTCATTATTAAATAATCTCTCCTTCAGTATTCTAAATGTAAAAGGAATGTGAAAGAAGTTAGAACTTTTAAAATTTTCGAACACTCAGAGATTTCATGGAAATGAGACCTATGTCATTTTAAGCGTCCATTGCTCTAGCATTTTTATTGCTGCAGGCCAATAGTAAATTATTAATTTCCAACGCGCATAAAAGTTGCAAAGAAACTACACCGTCTCCTCTCTTTTGAGAGGTGTCTAAGGTTTTGTCAGATAGCCAGGAACTCGGGAAAAATCCAAACTCAGGTTTGACCTTGACTGAAAAACGTAAATATTTGATTGGGTTATTCCGTCTATTTTCATAGTGTGCGACACAATTGGCAGCATGTGACTGCAAAACGCCAAAGAAGAAGCTGCCTGACACTGAATATTCACATCTTGCATTATTGAACAGCAACGTTTTGGAAATTCATGTTAAGCAAGTAACTGTTGTACAGTAAGTATACTAACTCATGTTATTACAATATTGTCTTATTTAATTGCAGTTATTGCGAAGACTGCTTTTTAAAACACTGAATGAATAGTAGCGTTATATGAGAGCATTTTATTTGTTTTTCTTAAGAAGTGTGTGTTCAACAGCATTTTTGCTGCTGCAGGCCGCTAGTTGTAAACTATTTACCATTTGTCAAATATACTGAACATACATTCATTGTTATTAAATGTGTCCGTTTTCATATTTCTGATAATTGTAATTTGTGCTTTGTGGTCGCTGTAATTCATTCTCCGCACTGCTACCAGATATCCTGTCGTTTCACAGTTTATTATAATCTGGTATATTGCCGCTTGTGACGTATGCGTAATTCGTGCACATACATTAACAATAACACATTGATTTCAAATCGGAATTAGGTGTATAATAATTGCAAAGAATTTTCCTCAAACAAATATAAGAAATATATTCGAACATTTACCTACTCATGTGCAAAACACGTACCCAAGAAAAATATTTCATTTTAATGAAATCGGTAAATATATAGTGAGATAATATGAAGCGATGGAAATGATATCTATTTTACAAATATTTTAAACGCATTTTCAGAACTAGTATACTGAATTCATATTTCTTAATAAAAAAATAAATTAAGGTGTCCTTTCTTTATAGCTCTATATTTTCTTACACAGAAAGGAAATAACGCAAATCCTGAAAATAAATTGATTTGCATGGAACATCGGGCAACATTTGGTGTCCAAGAATTTATTTATTAGTGTATTTTTGGGAAATAAACAATGTAACAACAAATGAATTTAGTTGCCACTTTAACTATCTCATATCAAATAGTTATCACATTGAATTACGATCGTGGCTCTTCCGCCTTTATTCAGGAGTCACGCAATATTTCTTTTATCGGTGGTGTTATCATTTTTGCAGGACATCATAACTCTTTTACTCTATTTTTCGATTTGGAGAATGGACAAATGGAATAGTTCACACCAAGAACCGTAACCGTACTCACAGCTCTGTTTAACTTAGCACTGTTTGGAAAAGAGCTGGCTTATTGAAATAAGATATTTACGAAAAGTAAATTCACTAGTTTTATTCCTGTAAGTAATTGCCAAGCATCACCACGAGCTCGCAAATTATTTCTTATTAGATTTCACAGTGTGAATTTCGCCCCGATGACCAATTTAGAGCTTACCAATGGAAAAAATAGGCTCACAGTAATTTTTACGAATACAAATTCAGGAGAGACGATTGAAATTTAAGGACAACCTAAAGAGACACCTTCATAAAGACACTTTGACCAACCTATCGACGCGTAATATGGAGAAAATCTTGTCTTTCACACTTATTTTTAATACCATAATCACTACTTCTTTAGTTGAAAAACGAATTTTTAGAGCTTTTTGCTACCTCACCATGCGAAAACTTCTGTTTTCAGTGAAAAAGTAAATGTAAACAACTTCGCGTGTCCACTACCAAGTAGTAATACTTAGAAGTAGTAATACTTAATCGCCTGGGAGACATAATTACCGGCGGGGACAGTATTTGAGCACTTTACCCTGTACAGAGCTAGACTAATTTGGAGAGAGACACGATTGTCACATGCCAGGGAGACATGTTTCATCCTGACGTACAACATCAGTGTCGCATTTACGCTTGCGGCATTAAGTAGTTAATATAGCTGTAAATGTTGAGTCATTTGTTACGGCAAACTCATTTATTCCTATATTACCAGGCAATAAAACCAGCATTCTTAGTGCCCTGTCATTATATTTGGAATGAAGTATCATGAATTTAGGTTTTATATTCTGGTGAAAAATGGAGCAGGGTCACATTTTTCATTTTAAAGGAGGAATATATAGAATTAAGTATTTGAATTCTTGTAAGGGTCTCGAGAGACACTAGACCTGTGGGAAGAAGATTATCCTGGACGTCCGAGGCGACGTTGGCACGAACGTTTTTAAATCCAAGGAATGGAACAGGCCTATGGCCTAGTAGGTAGTAGAAGAATAAGACAAATTATATGCATGCTAATCAGTACTGCCTTATTTTGCACTGTCATACGTTTCACTCGAGAGTATTAAAATTAATTTGTAAATATTTTAATAATGTATATTAACTTGTTGTTCCTTTAAATGTTACAGTCGAAGAGTATCTTTATTACAAATAATTGATTATTTTTCGCTTTAGATGACGAACAGATCAAATTTTAAACCAACATTTAAACCTAAGACCCATATTGCAACCTCACGACCAAATATTGGATGAGTACGATGAGGATAGTTATAATCATAAAAAACGAAAAAGTATTTGAAAATATATCAAAAGATATAGATCACTTGATTCCGTTACATTTGGAACCCTTGTTGTGATATTCTTTAATAACAGCCGACGGATCTTTTGAAGAAGTGAGCGAAGAGTTTGAGATACATGGAAACGTAGTGTTGAATTCAATATTAGTATGAAAATTGTATGCGTCCAAAAGCGATTATTTCTACTGTACTTTATAATTTGAGTAATACATTGACTTTCTTGTGTTAAATGAACAAATGTACAAACTTTATGTGCGGACTATTTAGAAACAATAGTAATCACTTAATCGATTATTGGGCGTTTTCATCATACTGTTTTAAATCACGGAACAGGTTTCGTGATAAATATTTTTTTATTTACAGCAATCTTTTGGTGTTTTCACATAGAGAAACATTTTGTATCTCTTTTTTTTATAGAGAGGCGTTGAGTAAAACACTAATGGCCAGGTTGGGCGCATTTCCAGTAAAAGTCACGCGTTAAATGTCAAACTTTAACCGGGATGGATGAAAAGGTTGTTCCAGAAATTAATTATTAATATTTTAGAATTGACACTTCTATACATTCATTTTGGTTTTCGTAGAAAGAGCACTCGCCTCTACGTCAGCAGTTTCATTTTAGTTGCGGTATGATGGTTTTACGTGGAATTACCCGAATATGCATCACATTTTATAGGCAAGCAGAGATGGTGTGTGATCACATCATGAAGAGATTTGTAAAGATTTACACGCTGTCATCAATGCGATGCCTAGAGTCATCGTGTTGCCTTCTAGAAATTCCCTTGTAACAACAGCAAGAAGGCATTAAGAATTGATTTTTTTAAGACGAATATCGGGCCGGCTGGTGTTTCACACTTATGCATAATAAAATATACAACGCAATAATACATGCACTGCAATAATACAATATTTTCTAACAGTTTATGTAGACTACAGAATGTCCTTTGGAGATCGATTCAATTTAGAGTCATGAAAACTCAGCTGTTCGATGATTATGGATACACTCTTACGTTCGTAAATTGTTTAACTTGACCTAAATATTTGACATGAGAATAACGTTTCATTTGGAATTATTTTTTGGAAGACTTCCCCACGGAACTTCTCTTCATCTTAGAATTTTTCCATAACACATCAAAATTCTATGATTTACATTGATTCTTATGTCATCCTGAAAACACAGAAACATAAAAACATACTCTGTGATAACAACGTAACACTACGTTAGCAGCAAAGCCCCACTTGAGGAACAAGAGGATCCCATCCCACATACTCGGTTTAGAAACGATGACAAAGGAATTCAATGCACAGGGGGCGGCAAGCGTGTCACGGGCCGTGGGTAGCATCAGCCACATTAGGCTCCGCCCCCAAGTCACCACGCCCCACCCACCATCAGGCCCAGAAGCGCCCCACACCGCATCCCGTGGGACACGCACGCTGCAGAGAAAGAACAGGTAGAGAAAGAGGATGTGATAAAACTGAGACGAAGGACGAGAAGGAAGGGATAAGTGTAAACAAGGAGGACGAAGTAGAGGAGCAGGAAGAGGAGAAAGACGAGGGTTCGGAAGTTGACTAACACGAGGAGCAGGAGGAGAGAAAAAAGGCGGGCGCGGAGTAGGAAGAGAAGCAGAATGTAGAACAAGAGGAAGGGACGGGGCCCGAGGAGGAGGACGGGAAGGTCCGGCGGGGCGGTCGCGTCCCCGCTGCGCCACTCACCCGCTCGCACGTGCACGCGCCGGGAGACGATGGTGCCGACGCCGTTGGAGGCGACGCAGCGGTACATGGCGGAGTGCACGTCGGGCCGGTAATCCTCGGCGGGGAAGGGCGGGAACACCAGCGTGCCGTTGGGCAGGATCTTGCGCAGGCCGGGCACGTCGCGCACGCCGGACCCGTCCGGGAGGACCCAGTTGATGGTCTACGACACAGCAGCAGAGGCGGGCGAGGCTCGCAGCGGCGCCGGCGACGGACGCTTGCCCGCGCCCACGCCCACGCCCGCGCTCGCGCCCTCGCCCACGCCCGCGGGCGGCGGCCAGGGCGCGCAGCGAGAGGGCGCGGAGCCCGGGGCGAGGACTCACATGAACCGCCCCGGGCCTTAGATGCAAGATTTGAGGAGGCGCCTGACTCGGACGGGCAAAGGTAGTGACCAAAGTAAATAAATTAATAATTAATTAGTCTAATTAATAAGTAGTGACCGAAATCAAGGACTGTAAGATTATTTAGTGATTCAGCCAGTATGGTCATTAGACCCGCAAGTGTTGTGCAAGTTATATCCAGGAAAGTGCTAGTGTTCATCCCTTGCTGGAACGTGATACTCGCCGTCGACCCACATGTGATCTTGCAGGGCTTTTCCTCAAGGTATCTACACAAGCGGAATACCGCTCCAGTTGGAACAAGACCTAAGTTACAGTTTGGTCTCCCGTATGTAGTAATGTAATGTATGTCTGTACAAAGGGAGGGCAAGGGAAACGACGAGGAGGGAATAATTGTGTGCATGTCCATGGCCCATTTGTGAAGGTACATCTCCGGCATTCACCTCGTAGTAATCCAAGAAACAATGGAAAACTACCAATCAAGCAGCCCTCAGCTAGAATTCTCCTCCAGGCAGTGATTGAATTCAACCTATGTCTAAAATCCACCACTGTCGGGTCTCGAACTTTGGAACCTCACCCTCAGAGACGCTGCAGAGGCAATGACAATTCTGTCACTTAGTCATCGCAGCTGGTGCGCAATCAAATAATTGAGACATGAAAGTATAAGTAATCAGTACAAACTTCAAGTTTGTATGTCAGTATGCAGTATCAAGTATACAATTATACAATTATTCAATTTTAATTAATTATAATTTTATTTAATTTTATTTAATTATACAATTATTCAATTTATCGTTTCCATGTTGTCGCGGCAGTAAGTATTATTCCGAAGGACATGGATAAGAGTCAAAATTTATTACCTTTTTATCCTTGAAAATAGATTTTATTACATGGGAGTTTTTTTTCCAAAATTTAAGTAGTATATGACTTAGTGTAGGGATCACAGAATTTTGAAAATGTGCACACAATTAACTTTTCCCCTTAGCACGTCATACGCAGTTTTAACTGTTTTTTTGACGTAAAATAAATAAATAAATAAATAAACAAGTATGCAAGTTTACAAAAGCAATTTATGATAATACAGCCATAAAGAGATTTCGTCATTTAAATTATTACATCCATTAATGTACGTGTACATTAAATGTAGATAAGTAAGTTGAGTTAACAGTCGTACATTAAATCTACATTGAATTTAATTTACGTATTAAATTTAATGTACAAGTACATCAATTTTTTTAATGTAATACAAGGTACATTAAAATTCATGTACACTTGTAAATTAAATTTAAATTAAATTTTAAGTAGTTTCTGACTGTGTAAATACAATTTTTAATAATTCAATCAGTTTTTCTACAGAATCTTATGACTAAGACAACTGGATTTAATTCTTTAAATATGCGAGTTCACAAAAAACACCTTTACTTTTTGACACATGGATAATATACAACGAAAAATACATATACTATCAGAAATTACATTAAATTTAATGTACGGATATACATGAATTTTAATGTACATTGTACATTAAAGATATATTAATGTACATGTGCATTAAATTAAATGCTTAAATTAAAATCAATGTATATTTAATGTACGACTATTAACTTAACTTGTATTCATTAAATTTAATTGTACATGTACATTAAATTTAATGTACACGTAAATTAAATTTAATGTACACGTAAATTAAATTTAATGTACACGTAAATTAAATTTAATGTACACGTAAATTAAATTTAATGTACACGTAAATTAAATTTAATGTACACGTAAATTAAATTTAATACATGTACATTAAATTTAATTTACGTGCATGAAAATTACTTTCATGTACTTTTACATTAAAAGTAATGCAGAAATTTCTGACAGTGTACGTACACTACCCAAGTGTCATGTAATTGTGTAAATGATATCACTTGAACGCTTCGGGTAAATTTTAATATTTTCTTTCACTTAAATTATTTGTGGTATTTATGTTTCCATTCTTTATTCTCCTCATGCTACTTACAATATCCCAATAAAATGTTACTTCTTTCAAAATTCAGCTATTACTCTACTCGAACACACTAATGAGGGCCACCCAGACAATACACGGATGGGTCGATGCAAATCGCTAAGTAATGGTATGCGCCAAGAATACGGGGGAACTTCTACGATTTCCTTGCCTCGTCGCACTAGAAATTGATAATCCCGGGATAAGGGGATCGGCTATGAAAGTCTTAATAACATCGAAAGCTTCGATGCGTTGGAAGCATCAAAGGTATTAAGGGACTGAGAAGGTTCTGGATGTCGAAAACGCCAGCGTAATGAATAGAGTTGAAACCATCTTCTTTTTAAGTGGCGAGAGACAGAACATCAAATCTGCCGTTCTGCCAGTCACGTTATTTGAAAGTCTGAGCGATGGAAATATTCTATAGAAAGCAATGCTGAAAACTGCTGCCAATAATCGCTGGTTGGCTCGCTTCCATGGCGTAATCCTACAACACCGATTCTAAGATTTATTTCCCCCAAAAGAATGTGTAATGAAAATTCATTCCGCTAAACATTATCCATCCTCGCACGGGATGGGGCCTGTTATTCGCAGCTGGCGCATTCACACGCTCCCCGTATTTCACACATGACGGCGAGGATGAAGGTGCGGAATCGTTGACGGTGACGCACGCTCGTCACGGATCTTGGTGATAGAGACGGCGGGACCATATGGTCCGCAGGGGGGAGTGGGGCCATGGAGTTCCGGGGCAGACGGGATCATTGGCGCTGGAGGCGGCGCCCGCTCGCGTGCCTCGCCGCCGACAGTATTTCAATTTGAAATCAATCTGCGAGCCGCTGCTACCGCGGAGCGCCGCTCCGGTGCACGACAACGGGTAGGGGGAGGGGAACGCGGGGTCCCCAGGGACGGGGCGGGGCGCCCCGCTGCCCAGCCGCGCGCTGCAGATTGGGGCCGCAGCTAAGTTAATAAAGCTCTCCAATAAAAGCTTTTTACCTTATCGATTACCGAGCGTGGGCGTCCTAATACGAAGCACCGATCGACGGGGCGCAACGGCGGGCGCGCTCTCGGAATGCGGGCTCAAAGCCCGGCCGTCGCGCCACGCCTCCCCGTCCGTTGCGGCTCTCCGCTTCCGCGGGCCCCGCCCCTCCCACGCCCCCGCCCCGCCGCTAACCCCTCAAGGCCCGATCGGCCTGGGCAGCGCGCCGCGCAACACTGATTCGCCTGGGGGTGACGGCACGGGGCGACGAGACCATTGTCTCCTCGGCGCTTCGGTGGATAGCGCCACAGGAGGGGGCGGGCGACAAGGGGGGCGATGCAATGTGCGAAATCCACAGGACTGTGGAGGGCATTGAGTCAAGCAGATATACACTGTATAATGTACATGCCTAATGGGCTATCTCGTTTCAAGAATAGTTTTTGAATATATGATAGTGAAAAAGATGAACCACTGCGCCATCGACATGAAGCAGAGTCTTGTATAATCTGTGTACGAAATTAAAACTTTGGCTTCTCACGAGGCAATGTAATTGTTGTGAAAATATTTGAATATTTGACTGGCGGCGAGTGTGTATGTAGTTGTGAGACCACAAATGGAGCTTAGTAGATTGGAGAGGTCCTAAGTGCGCTCTCGAAGACGCGCTGATTTTAGACGCAATCTAAATACAGTAGACTCGCGATAATCCGAGGTTATTGAGACCGATGGTACCTTGGATAACAAAAAACTCGAATTACACCAAAAAGAAAAAAATAACGGAATTTTCAAGTACTATGTATAACGAAGTCAAATTTATAGTGCAGATACTATTAAAATTACATATATATGACACATGACATACACATAATAAAAATACATGCATATCTACGTGAGCGCGAACCGGACACAACAATGTAGCAGACAGACATTGACACCTCCCGCCACACACGTGATCTTTGATGCGTTGTTACCAACTAGTCAAAAGCCAACTCTTGATTGTAGCCGCTTGTTTACTTGTTTGGTGACTTGGCGCACATCAGACTCTCTCAGATTACACGGGATCTCGGATTAGCAAAGCTCGGATTACCGGGACTCCACTGCAGTTGGATCCAAGCCGACCTCTACCTGGTTGGGAATCTCCGACTGTTCTAATTGGTCATCTCCACGATTTTTTTTCGTTTAATTGCAGGTGGATGCTGGGGCAGTACTTGAAACTACGGGCAACGGAAATCGGGCGATACTTTCTTCCCTTCCTCTTCCCACTCCAATCCATAGGGTCGAGCGATGGGCGCACATCCCATTGAAATAAATCCTCGTATGCTTATCCCCATTGAAATAAAATATCCATCGAGCGTCGGAGATGCTGCATGCAGCTACAGGTAGTTCGATTCTCGAATTACTACATCGGATTCTAGCTAGTTTCATCGAAATAGACAAATAAATAAACAAAAAACAATGAAAATATGAAATATTACTGGTTAAAAATATCATTATTTACTAGAACATTTCACAAGTAACAAAGTAAAATATTTTTTTCTTTACAAAATATGCTTTTCGTAATTTAAATGAATTTTTGTTTATAATTCATATGTATTTATATTTAATTTAAATATTTTTTGCAAATTTAATGAAAAGTGGTTGATTGGTTTTAATACATCTTACATTTATTCTGATTATTCCCCTACTTCACCAAATGCAATGGAAACTGAGCTGGAACTGAATGCCAATACAATAGACATACTGAACGAGAAAGACATGTAAGTGAATTTTGTTGTTTCATGTGAATTAACGATGTAAATGCTTCTAAAAAATTATTTATAGTTCACGAAAGAAGAACGAAATTTTACTTTAGAATAAATAAAAAGAACGTACCTAAAAATATGTGTGTGTTAAATGAAAATTTCGTCTTCTACCGAGGCAATACCTTCGACGCACACTCATGTCATATTGCCTTGCGACCCCCTAGTGGCAACCTGGTTACCCACTGCGACGACATTGAATTCATGATGTTAATTCGAACTTTGAAAGTTCATTACTTAAACTTGCTCATGGTACAACGTATGCTCAAGCGCTCAGAAATATATTAGGCCTGTGTGGAGTAAATACTAACGTCTACGCGTCTTGTCTTCTTACTCCTTATCATCTTCAGCTTCCTTCGTTGATTCTAAGTTCCTTTATTAAAAATCTTAATATACAGTAGAAAGACCTCTGCGTAATGCTCTACTTCGGCAAGTTATTGCGGAAACACTCAATATAGGGGTGTGTCACACGTGCGTTGCGTTGACGCGCGTTAAAATAACGCGGTAACATCGTAGATTAACACCATATCGTATGCGGAACGGCCAAAGCGCACGGGTGCCGTTTCGCATCAGATACAGTGTTATATTCTACGATGCGCGTTACATAACACGCGTCGACGCAATGCTCGTGTGCAGGAGCCCATATAACGCAAATTTAAAAAAACTGTGTTTGTGTCACACGATCGGTGTATTGTATTATTTGTATGTAATTAATTGTCAATTTTTAAATGAATAAATTTAAACGTATGATACTTGAGTTAAAAAATGTAATATCCGATACTAGTACGTACATGCTCGCATACGGGTGTGTCAATATAAGTCTGTCAAGTTCAATAATAATTTTGATAAATAAATTCGATTTAGTTTAATTGTGTCAGTGTTCCAGTTAGCTAGTTGTTGGGAAAAGTTGCCGCGTTTGGACCTGTGCCTATTGGACCACACGTATTTCTATGTAAAAGAGCACTCGGATTCATAAAAGTTCGCTCTAAAATTTCTAGATGCTCTGATGTGATTGTTAGACAACTTTTAGTAAATAGCAGCCACTTTAATGACTATGATTAATGTTGAATTGTTTTACAATGTTCTTTATAGTGTCTTAGTATTTCTATGTTTTGTTATGACTTCGATGCGTTGCAAATATACATGTTACAATTACACTAAATAGCTAATGAATACGCATAATAAGATTAATACTCATCTTGTAGTAGCTTAATACGCTGAGCAGCTTAATATGTTTATTATATTTCGAAGAGTTGCCAAAGTCGATACAAAAGTTTGCCTTAATTGAGCTGGACCATCTTAGGAGGCTGTCAATAATTATTTTATTATTTTATATTTTTCTTTTACGTAAACAGAAAGCTATGAAATAGAATGTACGCAAATAGAAAGCGATATTGTGAACCATTTGATGTTCTGCCAGTTGGAGTAGACAAAAACAAATATATTTATATACAGCAACTATCTATAAACAATGGATTTAAAATATTTAAGAAGACAGCTGACAAATTTTACTAAATGAGTCCGAGATATAATCTATTGGGCGAAGGGGAAAGGTTTTAATGGTGAATAGGTGTGTGAATAAGTTTTAATGAGCCACATAGAAACGAGGACATTAGAAACAGCAAGAAAATAGATTTCAAGAGAATAAAGACGAGAAATGTTTTTGGACATAAATAATATAGCGTTGGTGTTGAAACTACCTGGTTCTAAATGATATGTAGAAAGAGAAAGGAAGATATGATAGTGTGTCTGGGATGTAGAGTGTAGGTTCATACATGGTGTGTTAAAACGAAATCCAGCATTTAGAAATTATGTCCGCCTATACGAGAAGAAAACTGCGTGATGAAAGCCTAGCCGAGATGAAATCTGATGTAACTATCCACCATATTGGTTCTCTACTTTTTCTCATAGCCTATGAAAAGGATTTTATTGAAGGAAAAGTTTAATACTTAATGATTAATCCTTAGTGTTATATATTTTTTTTCATAATTTTTAATTACTTTAAACCTGGCAGGCAAGTTCAGATAAAAATATTAAAATGAATGCCTCTAATTATAATCTTATGGGAAGAAATATATTTCTCTGGACAACTTCTAACTCTTGAAATTTGAATAATATTAAAAAGGGAGAAATGTTTCTGTATCAAAGTGTAAATTAGTCAAGCGTGAAGTGGTTGTACTGTACGTATATGGTATACAGTACAATATCACATGTGCACTGGTTCTGAGAATTTAAGATTAAGAGATGTATTTCATTAAACATAGTGTAGAGCTGCACCTCACCAATATGATGAATGCACTATGGAAAAAGTACCGAAATATTCATGACATTTTTCCGACTTTGAACAGAGCATTGGAGCTGCCCCCACATAGAGGCGGATCAGCCTCTGGGCAGAGAGAAGGATGCTTCTCGTGGGCAGCCTGCGGTGACAGGATTACGGAGTGCAAAGGCTGCTGGGGGCGCACGACCAGGCAACAGGCTTGCAGTGGGGCCGGGAAGGGAGCGGGGCCAGGAGAGGGGAAAGAGCGACGGAGAAAGAGCGAGAGCTAGTGGGAGAGCAAGAGCGAGGGTGGGAGCGGGAGCGAGGGCGAGGGCGAAGTTGAGGGTGAGAGCGAGAGCGAGGGCGATGGTGAGAGCAAAGGCAAGGGAAAGGGGGAGTGCTAGGGCGAAAGCGAGGGCGAAAGCGAGGGCGAGAGCGAGGTTTAGAGCGAGGGTAAGAGTGAGGGTTAGAGCGAGGGCTAGAGCGAGGCTGAGCGAGAATGAGGGCGAGAGCGAGGGCGGTGGTGAGAGCAATGGAGATGGCGAGGACAAGGGTGAAGGCAAGGGCAAAGGCAAGGCTGAGTGTTAGGGCGGGAGCGAGGGTGAGGGTGATGGTGATGGAGAGAGCAATGGTGATGGTGAGAGCAATGGTGATGGCGAGGACGAGGGCAAAGGCCAAGTGTGAGTGTTAGGACGAGAGCAAGGGCAATATCGAGGGCAAGAGCGAGGGTAAAAGTGAGAGCGAGGGCGAGGGCAAGGGCAAGGGAGAATTCAAAAGCGAGGGCGAGAGCGAGGACAAGGAGAGGGTGGAGGCGGGGCAATATCTAGAGCAAGGGTGAGGGCGCGAGGGTGATAGCGATGGGGAGGGCGAGGTTGCTGGCGGCGGAGGACGAGGAGGCGTGAGGCGAAGCTGGTCAGAGGGTCGGGAACGGCACGCGGCTGCCGCCCACACGACCACATACAAAGAATAACTCGTAACAGGAGCTCGTAAATAATTTCCAATAATACGACACAAAGTTCCCACATGCAACACAAAACCCGGAACCGGGGCTCTCCGCCTCTCCGACCCTCTTCCCTTGCGCCCTCGCGGCGCTGGCAGGGGCAGGCGTGGAACGCGATGCTCATTTGTCGGCGCACGAGCTGTCTCGGTCAGCGCGGGCGCCTCGCACCGTCGCCCCTGTCCCGCCCCCGCCCCACCCTTGCCCCGCACCGGCCCCGCTCCCGGCCCCGCCGCCGTCGCTGCGCTCTTTGGCGTCGGCGTGCCACTCCGCACACAGCAGCCTCCGCCAACAACAGCCCGCTGTTGTACTCCGCCGTCGTGCTTCATTCAATGCCTAACCTTTTTCGAATGATCATTTGTGGCTATGGTAACTCGGCCAAGGCTGGAACAGCGGCCGGTGCGGTTTCCTTTGCTATTTGTCGTTGACCTGTCCATTGTGCCAGGCTTTCAATTCCCGGCCCTGTCGAAGTTCATCGCGACACCGAGTAATCTGGTCGCAGAACATGGCATTTGCCCGCAGCGTAGCAAACGATACTGCCATATCCCCATTAGAGGCCGCTCTATTATGGGGCGGTCGAGGGGGGCGTTTGCTAGGAGGGGGAAGGGGAATGGGCGGCGCGATGCGAGGTCGCCCGCCTGAAACGCAGGAAAGGCTGGGGCGTTGAGGAAATTGACACGAAAACAAAGCCCCGAATCGCGCGCACGAGAAAGGGCTTTCTGTCTCTCTCTGTACATTACCGTTCTCCATGTGGGTCATAGTCCAAGACTATATATATGGGCGAGTAGCTGGGAGCGCAATGGCAAATAATCATAATTGGAAGGGACGCGTCAAAAATCCAATTATTTGATGATGTTGCATTCGGATAATCTCTAAAAATAACGTTTTTGGGTCGCGCGGCATAGGATTTTACGACCGCGTCGAGTGCGCTTTCATCGACAGGCATGGAGAGGGGATGCGAGAGGGGCAATTTTCTTTTGGCGCACGCGCGAACCACAACGTCCCCCACCCCCAACTTTTCCCCTCCGCTCCCCCCACCAACCACGCCCACGTTCCATCGGGTCGCACGAGCATTGGAACGAATCTGGCGCTAACTGTTATGTGTTAATGTAAAGCTAATGCTCCTGGTCATGCTACGCTGCTGCTGCGGAATATTTCAATGGGATTTTGGAAATGTTTGGGCGTGGCCTATCTCCCTAAGCATCAGAATAACACATTCGAATTATCTCGACGCCGCCGGCGAACCACCGGCGGTGGCGGCCGCTGGACCAGGGCGAGTGAGGCGGAGGATAGGAGTATCTGATGGCAGCGGGAAGCGGCGAGGGTGCAGAGAGAGAAGACCCAGGAGGGGGCCGAGGGTGTCGCATGCAGGAAAATAGGAGGGAATGTTGGCACACAAAACCGGATAGGAACGTAAAAAGTAAAACTCATACATCTACAAGGGCAGGACTGCACGGAGGAATGCAACAAAGCCAGGGAAGAATGATGAAGCCTGAGAGAAGAAACTGAAAAACTCTAAAATGGTAAATGTCACCAAGAAGCACCGAAAATCGATGTGATGTGGCGACTTAGTGAGCGAGTTAATTTCAAGCTTTAGATAGAGAATGAATAATAATAATAATAATAATAATAATAATAATCTAATTCACGACTAAAGGTGTTACGAGTTGGTTGAATATAAAATCTACTCCGGGTTGCAACCAGCTTCCTAAGGAGCACGTCTAGGAACTGTCGGTGCGTCTACAATACTTTGCACAAAATGTGGGCTGTTCCCAAGAAAGCAATGTTGATGTTATAATAATAATAATAATAATAATAATAATAATAATAATAATAATAATAATAATAATAATAATAATAATAATAATAATAATAATAATAAATAATAATAAATAATAATAATAATAATAATAATAATAATAATAATAATTATTATTATTATTATTCACATTAGTGAAGCAATAGACTTGTCTGACATAAGCAACTGGCCGTGCAAGCGTTGACGAGCAGCAAAGCGGCGCGCAGAACGCGCGGTGCCCTGCCCGCAGGACTGAGAGCGCGGAAGCGCAGCCCAGCCAAAGCCCAACGCTGGGGCTCCGAGACCCTCGACGCAACGCCAGGCGACGCCATACCCATACCGCGCTGCGCCGCGCCGCGCCGCGCCGCGCCGTCTGATGGGTGACGGCTCATCTAGCACACGCCACTCCGCCACTTGCAGAAACGCCGCGTGCGAGACCCGCCCCAGGTCGCGCCGCGACGTACGCCGGCCCCGCCGCGCAATGGTCAAAATGACGAGGCAATGTGGCGGCGTTCAGAATGCACGCGTTCCCTCAAAATGGCTTGTTCTAAAAGTTTGAGAAAGAGTTGATACTGTCTTTTGTAAGTTGTAGTAAATCTAGTGATTCTAAAACATCAATACTAACTTGAATTATTGCTCACGGCTACGTAACGTTAGAACATTGCATCTTCTGTCCTACAAATATTTCAGCCAACACTTGCAAAAATACTAGCTTAATGATTCTTTCTAGAAAAGCACATATCGTAACACAATAAATTATTATTATTATTACTCGTATTATTATTATTATTATTATTATTATTATTATTATTATTATTATTATTATTATTAGGCAACTTGTGTTCCATTTGGTCAAAGATTGTAAAGAAAAATATCTATTTATTTAATGAACGTCAAAACGCTTAAAATCTGCGTGTGGCTTACTGTATGTACTAAATGTTGTGTGAGATTACTGTAAGTTGAAGGGAAATATTCATACTTAAAAGGATTTTTTTACTTTGAACTCAAAACTTCAAATTTTGAATATTAAATTTTTATTAAACATATTAATTTGTTATGACTCAGATAAAATTGAATTTTAAGGAAATCTCTCTTGGAATTTCGTTTTAAAAATGCATATACTTTCGTTTTGCAGCAAGAATGCTGAAATGAACCCATCTCATTTACTGCGAAAAACTACACGAAGTTAGATTTCGATTGGTTTCAAATAATAAATATAAAAATGAACACTTCCTAATTCGAAACCGGTCCTAGTACTGTAATTTGGGAGAAACGTCTAGAATTCGAAAGAAAAAAATAAATATTTTATTTTGTCATTCTTTCATGGAAGACTTCTTTAAAATAAAACACTCACTGCCATTAATATCGATTACTCTGTATATCTACTACTGCGAGGATATTATTTATCACATTGGCGCATTCAATCATATATTCACTGTGTT
Source organism: Teleogryllus occipitalis (assembly GCA_011170035.1). Taxonomy (NCBI): domain Eukaryota; kingdom Metazoa; phylum Arthropoda; class Insecta; order Orthoptera; family Gryllidae; genus Teleogryllus; species Teleogryllus occipitalis. Next base: position 104,785 of record BLKR01002756.1, read on the forward strand.
TCCTTGAAAAGCTTGTAAGGGGCAAATTTGTGTGTATATCTAGAGATTTTTAAAAGTAATTTCCACAATTAATCATTACTTCCGGGGTTACTTGCTTACTTCACCTGCAGAAACGATCCGGGAACGTTTTCTGTGTGTTACAACAGTGACAACCCCGTCACAGATTTTGTTGCCAAACGCTCCAGTAAAGAGCTAACGTTTTTAGAGGTAATTAAGGAATGCTTGCGATGGCGGTATATCCAACGGCGCTATGTTCCACCGTGTTCTGTATTTATCGCAAAAGAAATGGAATTTTCTTGACACTCGCAACGATTGAATTCCATGTTTTTAATTCGACGAACAGGAACGACGGCTACGATCAGAAAAACGACTGTTGTATCTGCAATGTTCCGAGCGCCTGTCTGTCGGCGCAGCGCGATTTGCAATCCCGGCATGCAGTGGTGCTCGGCGGGAAGCATAGCCCAGCACAGTAGCAATGCAGCATGGTCCGCAATGAAAACTTCATTAAAATATTTTTAGAAGTAACTGCATATTTGCGAGAAAACAGTAAATAGATTTTTATCTATTTACGAACTCATCGGTGGAGTGGTTTTGTGAGTGAACTGAATCTCCCGGGTATTATAGAGGTCATTAATTTGGCAAAGTAGGATTTTTTCGATCTCTCTTGCTCAATATTTTTAAAATGCGAAAAAATTAAAGGTATACGTTTTCAGATTCATTAAACAATTTTAACATGTGCCACTGAGAATTTAAAATTTTTAAAATAACGTTTTGGATTCTTACTTGTTTATAATGGAAATAAAGACTGTGTAGGTTTGAAATAAAGTCTATATGTGTATGAAAGAGCTTACCTTTGATTCCAGTTGATACTTTTTCAAGCGTAAATACGAGTTTTATTTAAAAAAGTGTCGTCGGCTGACCGCAGTTGATGTCGATAGATGATTATAGGTGATTTGTGTATCAATGGTATTCATGTCTAATTTAGACAGCATTTTTACTAACAAATTGTTGGCAATAAGTAACGTAAAAACATGCAATTTTATTAATGAATGTTATTTGTCCCTGAAATGATCTCTATTTATACATACAAGTTAAACTGCATATTAAAAGAACCTAGGTTTTTGTCTTTGTACGAGTGATATAATGCAGAAAGTACCTCATTTGGTAAATTATAGCTTTGGTTGTGTTCTCATCATCTGAAATTCTATATTCCGTACGTTTTTGGGCTTAACGTTTTGCGTCGAGTGATATTCTCATCACTGAATTAATAGTATAAGCCTTCTCAGTCGGACACTTTGTAAGACGAGTTCAATTTAAGAGTGCCCATTTGTCCAGTGCTACCTGTGAGGTCGAACGAAGGCAGAAAGTGTTAAAGAGAATGCTTTTGTTTACTGTTTCAATCGATCTTCCTGCCAAATCATTTCAAGCTGGTGCTAGAGAATAACGATGTTCAGATAAGGCGCAATTTTTATATCTATATCGTCGTTCTGTATTTCCGCACCCTAGTAGTAAGTAGGTAATTAGTCCTAAACAAAAGTGTTTTTCCTGCCAGTCCTCAAGAGAATATCTTGCTCAAAACTGGGGTGCGCAGAAATCCCCTTTCCGTTATAACGGTGATAATTAAGGGGCATTAGAATGAATAATGCCTCCTACAATGCACAGTGGCCACGACGTTTGCATTTCCAGTGTTAAAGTTTTTAATAATATAGTATCACAATACAAAAGAAAATACATTTCCAATTCAAAGATTTGTTGAAATAATATGTATGAGTTGAGTCCAACTTTTCGTAAATCGGTGCCATTATTTGTTCTCCATCAGTTTTATGAAGATAACTACACAACAATTTTTAGTTCCAAGGAAATTCATAGCCCCAGTCAAACCAGTTGTTTTTCTTTTTACTGTGTTATTATTGAACATTTGGTGGCAGTAGCTTTAAGTTAATAAGTCTGAGGCATTCAAATGGAAGCACGAACAAGCACTGGGACACTTTCACGACGGCACGAGAACGGCAGTATATTGTGATAACAAATGTCCATCGGAGCTCATTCCATTTCTGTGACCACCATTCGAGCTTCGGCCCCCGCATCTGTTATGACTTTGCCCTACCTGTCTCAACCCAGCTATTCGTCTCATTCTCTGTCTCCGTTTTCACATCATCTCTCTTGCAGTTACCGACTCCATTCCATTTCCATCCCTTCGTTACGTACTACATTATCATCCTCCCGCGTCACTGGGACTAGCACATCTGTTTCCCGCCTTATCATAGCTTCCTCGGATACATACATCACCACTTTACTCATCGATTTGGCGCCAGCCTTTCGTACCTGGCTCATGCGCCCCTAGGGGCACTAGCTTCGTTTCCACTCTCATTTCTTGCTTCGATCATTACTTACGTCGCCCCGCGTCCCTTGAGTAGCCTCGCTCATCCGCTCCTTTCCGAGTACAGTTTCTCGGACTGCATCTGTCCCCATCCCGCCCCTAGATTCACCTTCTGCCTTCTCCGGCGCCATCCTCCTCCGACTCGGGTCCTCGCGCCTGTCCTCGTGCCATACGTTACCTCACCTGGCACATTCGTCTTCTTCCCTCCCCTCGCTCGGGTCCAAGCTCGGTTCCGGCTCCACTCCCGCAGCCGCCACTCGGCCCCGCTCTGGCTCGCACCTCGCTGGCCGCCCCGCCCCCTCCGCCCCGCGCCCGTCCCCGGCTCACGCCCCCACTCCCCCCTCTGTGGGCCGCGGCCGAGAGATTGGAGGCGTAGGAGGGGCCGACGCCCGGAAACCAGACGCCGCTTCCCGAGCTGCCGGAATGATATCGTTAAATTTTTACTTGGCCATAAACGAGAAGACTACTTCGCGCGCCCGTAATACCGGAAAGGGTATTGCACGTTTTATGCTCCTCGTGTAGGTGCATAGGTATAAATTGTGCTTCCGTTCATGTCGTCAAAAGAGCTGTTTTCGATGACTAAATATGCAGGGGAAGGGCGCGGGAGTGAGGTCGTCCGCGAGAGACAGTGCGCGCGCGCAACCGGGTGGCGAACGAAGGGGGCGGGGCGCGGCGAAGAGCGCGGGGAAAGTGCTGGAGGGGAGGAGAGGCGCGAGAGCGGCACGCGGCGTCGAAACCGGCCGCTCCCTCGGGACGCAAAGGCCACCGGGGCGGGAGAGGGAGCGGGTTGGCGTGGCGGGGCGAGGCGGGGCACGCGGGGAAGCGCTCGGGCGGGGCGTGCGACGGGACACGGGCGCCGGGCGCGCGCTGGCTCGGAACGGGGAGAATGTCGTTGGCGGAGGGGCGGGGGAGCTAAATGGAGGCCGGCCGGGCGACCCGCCGCCCGCTGCCCGCCGCCGCCCGCCAGGCCCTCGACCGCTCGTCCAGCCGGCTGGGCGGCGCGGGCGGAGAGGCGGAGGCTAACGCGATACGCCGAGGGCAACGGGCTAACAGGTTAGGCTGGATCGGGAGAGAATGAGAGCCACCGGGCGCTCGCGTGCAGATGAGAGGGATTCCGGCGACCAGGTGTTACAGAGCCGAAAGGAGCGCTGCGCTGAATACTCGCTGCGTCAAGCTCTGGACGAGATGAACTGCTGCGGAGTAGCGGTGAGCGGCCGAAGGATTAGTCACTAGATTTCATGGTCAGTAAACGCAAAGCGCAAACGAGTTAAGAAATGAAATGATGTAATCTAAAAGCGGCTTTTGAAAACGTCGCGGGAAGTTGTGAATTGTTACATTACATTCAGATATGACAAACACATCCGGACTGGGATGTTAGCGTTCCGCATAAAACCGAATGGGTCTTCGAGGTTTTATGGAGGGTACTGTAAAAGAAGCCTTCACTTGTAAACCAAGTCTTCGTGGTCTACATTTCCCAGATATTCGATTACTTCCAGTTCAGAGCGCATACAATTACAAGTAACATGCAAATTGTACACGCTGTGGACGCTTCCTATGAACTGGGAATCCGTGGAATGAATGTGTACTGTACAATTATTAACGGTACTCGCAGTTGTTGTCGTCGTCGTTAATCAAATAGCGCTGCAATGACAGAGTACCCCCGAGATAAGCGAACATGGGGTTGTAAAGTGCAAATAGTATTTTGGAAGCTGCTCGAAAAAGGCAGGTTAAAACAATGCCTTGGCGGTGGCGTGCCTGCCGCTCCTAGGCACGCTGCACGCAGGCCGGGGGGTTGTAAATCCGCCTATTAGCAGGTGTCCCGCGGGAGGGCTGCAGGAGCGGGGGCGGGGGCGGGCGCGGAGAAACAAGGGCAACGGCGCGCATGGAAGGGGGTCGAAACGCCAACGCGGAGCGAGTATGGATGCAGATGTGGACCTGGAGGTAGATGGGAGTGCGGTTGCATTCGAATTTTCGCTCGAGCGGACTTCAACGTGCGTTCTTACTTTTGATTTCACTCAGTGGATACTACTTCATTTAGGAGACCGTATGCACCCGTCATAAGTGATGTATTTGCTTGTGATACACTCGCTGTGCAGCACAAATGATTGCTGGTTTAAATATAGGCTAAGGCGTGGGTGGTGGTGTGGTACGACACTGGATATGATTTGCAAGAAAATCCATGCTTGGTTTCGGCTAATATCCAAATTCGGCTAATTGGCGATTTAGCCTGTTAGTGTTCACATCGTCCACAATAGGTGCGTAAAGTCCGAAGTAGGAATAGCTTTTAAGCATACCTCAAACTTTCAGTGGTTGCAATGCGCATTATCCAACACGAGGTGGCGAGGAAAGAGGAAGTGCATTATGGTGACGAGGAATAGCAGGTAATGTGTGATAAAAAGGGATCAGAGAACTGGTAGTAATTCTCTAGTGCCTAGTGAGAAGCAAGGAGTACAATGTTAGTTCAACCGTGTCAGTCGTAAATTTCTACTTACGCGATACCACCTAACCCAACCTCACTATTCCCTCACTTGATACTTTGCTACGCTCTTCTGCGTTAGGGCGATGAGGCTCTGGCCTTTGACCTTTCGATTTAAATAAAACAATCTTGAGTCCGTACAACGGCTAATTTCAAATGATTTTTTATGCCATAAAATTACTCACTAGCAAACCAGACAGCTCATACTCGGACAATCATCTAAATTATGTAGCAACCCTCTAATTATGACAATATTGTAAATCTAAAAGGACCAATTTATCGGACCTCTTTATCCAAACCATCAGTATATTGTGCGAATTAACCGACTACTTCTAACATTATCCCTATTTCAAAATGTGGCCTTAACATAATCATCATCAGTTCATACTAATCAATTATTACATTTACTGTTTTGAAGTTAAAATATCTTATTTTCATTCGCTGAAATTTTTACTTAAATTTGAAATTGTTGAACAGTATGAACATTCTCAGATAATGCCATCGTCGCATTATTGACATTTTTCCGAAGTGTATTATTCGTTTACCCCAGTACTAGATAAATATTGCACTTATATCGTCATAAAAAGTCATGCAACTCTGAATTTGGAGTTTTATTATAAAAAACAAATCAAGAAAGTTTCGATAAAATAGTGTCATGGAAACTTGACATTGGTTTTATTCAGAGTATGTTTTTAAACATTGCAGTGACTCTAACGGAATTAAAATCCGAACGGTATGTTCATATTCTGAGTCATTCTGAATCTTTGAATCTGGATTCACGTTTACAAGACCATTATTAATTTCAAATTACATTAGTCGTAATAATATGACATAGCCAATTTTGTTGTATTTTTTGGCACTCTTTCATTATTATTTCTTACATTAACATTTTAAACCAAATACGGCCCCTTCCACTTGCTCCGTTCTCAACATCGCTGGAATGAAAACCCGTCGAAAGTTCATAACCTCTCCACCGTAACAGGGTTGGGCTCTGCCCGAGCGCCACTCTGCGCCGTGCTGATAGACTTGGAGTTTAATATGGATCCTTTTAAAACGGACATTGCTTTTTACTTCCATTTTGGATCTGAATAACGACATCAGCTATTCGGGACATACAAACAACACACATGGACGTTACTATTTAACATGCTAACACGCTCGCTTTAGTTTTGTATTTGAATCTATTTCAATCAGAGCCAAATTTAAACATTAAAAGTACACTCAAAGCATTTCACTTTCTTCTATTGAAATGACAAGTTACAATGATAACTGACCATCACTCGTTCATGAAGTCCAGTCTTTAGATTTTTCTGAAAGGCCAGTGAAGGTAAATGAGGCTGTCTCAGACCATGAAAGGAACTGGTCGCTTTTATGCACGCCCAGTGCCTCAATACGGGAATCAATATTCGAACCTATGAAGAATAGGAATTGATTCGAATACGGTAGGGAGCATTGTTGCCAACTGAAGGCCGTGACTTCAACGTTATTAGTTTTTGATCTGGAAGGTAAAGAGCGTATTTTTATAGTAAGTAAAAATACATCTTTCCTCCATTGATACTACCTTGAAATCATCGACATTGTGGCGCAGATTAGAAGCATAAAAAAACTAAGGCATTTGTTTCATATAAAAATATTAACACTCAATGAATGCAAGTGTTTACTTTTATGGATTATATATTGATACAAGTCAATAAATATAACATTGTGTGATAAAATACTACTTCGCGTGTTTTACTTTAGAAATGAGAGCGTAATTAAGGGAAAATTCTGTATTTTAATATCGCTATTTTAAAAATGTGATCCCTGGGTGATTTTGTTTCGAAGAAAAATACACATTAACGGGATCAATCACAGGAGTGGCCATCGTAATGTGTATTCATCACTGTGTGCTGAAAATGAGATCATTGTATTATAATGACTTATTTCAAATATGTACTTTGCGAGAAAAAGCTCATCAAAATGCATGAAATTCAAAGGAATTATAAACTTAGCTTGACATTTAATTAACTATGAACTTCATAGACATTATTTAAATAGAAATAATTAAAAAATGTGCAAGTTTCCTTTCGATATCACATTAAGCCGTAAATAACTTCGTAACAGATAATACACTTAGTGGAGAATATATCCATTCCAAACTCCATCCATATCCATCCAATTATTAAAAGTACTTATTTTAAAACAGTTAATTTCAAATAAACAAAATGTATACATTATGATATTTTGTTACTGCATACAACTTCATAAATACTATCACTAAGAAAAATCAAAACAATCTAAGAATTCAAGATGACCGTTTTTATTGTTGAACTCTGTTACATGATAAAATATAATTTCATTTTTCACATTCGTTTGACTATAAATAACGCTAAATATCAAATAAACGGTATTTTAGAAGGTGAAATACTCTACTATTTGTCGAATAATGAAAATAAATAATCCATGAAACATTACACTTAAAAATATAAAAATAAAACCTTTTTGCAATCTTTATTTTTGTATTCTTCATTTCATTTAACTAGTATTGTACATATCTTTTTCAATTGTAGCATCTGCTGGAATGCCGAATGAAACAGTCACCGAAACATTGTGATGAATGTAATCTTTTCGAGTTTTAAAATTGTTTTTTAATTTGAATAAACCATGAGACATGGCAGAATCTCCACAATTTAATTGTTGTTCACCACAATTAAATAGGGACAGGAAAAATACAAGAACATAAAGAGACAATCAAAATCAAAATTTGTATTACTATAAATGAGTAACTCTAGTAGACCAAGTCCCCGGAATGAATGTTAATAAAACTATTGCTGTTTGCAGTGACATATAACTGAGTTTATTTTACCTTAGTTAGTGTTACCTCACATTAGTGTTAGTCTCGAAAGTAAAACCCTTGGGACGATGAAGAGATAATGTTTCTCGCCCGCTGGAACACAATATTAAGCGCCGATCTACATACTGACGTACGAAGTTCTTTCCCTCCATGTATCTCCCAAGCAGAGGCATCCCCCCGGCCGAAACAAGCTCTAAGTTCAGACCTTGACTGGCGGTCCGAAATGTGTAATAGTCTATTGCATGTAAGAGTGTGTTTGTTTAAGGGTAGAGTAGACAAGGGTGAGAAAGTAAAAATCGCGCGTAATTCGTAGCCCATTTCTTAGGATACTGCTTCGGTATTCACCTAATATTGATCGGAGAAGAACGGAAAACTACCGATCAGAGTTACCGGCCGCTAGAATTCTCCGTCAGACAAGGGTTGAATTCGACCCACCTGTCATGATAGAGTTGAAAATCCTTTACCGTCGACAGTCGAACTCTAAATACTCCCGGTCTCATGATGCTGCAGCTCAACGAAGTTGCCTCCGAGGGATTTCATCCGGTCGATAAAATGCAGGATTTATCATATTAGAATGGGAAATCAGCCCATCGCACAGTCCTGAGGGTCGGAGTGTGGATTGAATCGCCGATGGATATAATGTAGAATTTATCATATGAGAATAGCGAATTACCCCATCGCCCAACCATAAGTATGGGAGTGTGAATTGAATCATCCAGTCGATATAACGTAGGATATATCATATTAGAATGGGGAATCAACCCATCGCACAATCCTGAGGGTTGGAGTGTGAATTGAATCATCCAATCGATATAATGTAGGATTTATCATATTAGAATGGGGAATCAGCCCATCGCCCAGTCCCGTGTCGGAGTGTGAATTGGATGGAGGTGAAATTGCGCGTAGTTCGTGAACAGTTTTATAAGATAACATCTTGCTTGCGTCTGGAGTTGACCAGAGCTAACTATGAAAACGACCGATATGGGTAGACGACCTATAACACACTTATGCAGGTTAAGAGCGGCTTGGACTCAGCAATTTCACTGGTGTAAATCCGGAATCGATGTTCCTATCAATGGAACAAGTGCGCGCTCACAAATAAATACGCTACCGCATGCATTATTACCAATGATTACATGTTCCTTTATGAAATAAAGATACATTATTTACTATTCGTGTTTGGTTATTGTTCATAGTACTTTCTACATTCTTGGGTGTCATTGTGCAGAGCCAATTTCTAAGTAATATCAGAACCACGCTGGGTGCACTGGATCGATTGTATACATTGGTTCGTTCCTGAGTGCAAACGGACTAGCAATCACTTCACCGCAATGTCCACACACAAAGCACAGAGTGTTCTATTTGATGCGAGGAAACAACTCAGCGAAGTACGAAAAAACAACTACGTACGCAAATCCGAACTGATGGCGTGAACACCGAGGTATTACTCCTGTGAGTTACTGGGAGTGATGCCTGTTTTGTCTACCGTGGCATCAGCGTCAGAACCTGTAGCTTAACAAGGAGCCTATTAAAAACTACTATTATTCTAAAGCCGTGGATTGTGTTCTTAAGTTAATTAAAAAATATTTACGCATCAAAAATATTTCCTAATACATTTACAAATTCTGTGGAAAAAAGATCAGGTTTCACTTAGAGATTTATCAGTAGGAATACCATTATATCTTACCAAAACTAAAGTTGACTAACAAAACGTAGTTGACGACAGGCTTGGACACTAAGACTGGACACGACTGAAAAGTTAGAGTTGATAATAAAACAATAATGAAAGAGAGTCGGTTACATAATTATTCAAAATTTCTTTTAAAAATTAAATATTTGAAAAATTCAATTAATATAATTTTACGTGTTTTTGCAACCAAACATATAATGTAATATAGTGAAAGGAATGTTCTGCCGTTATGTAATAAGTGCATTAAATGTATTTTATTAATTCTTACGGCTCAACTCTTTTCTAAACAGATTCTGTAATATCTATAATATAATATTATATAATGTGTATTCTATAATATCAACCGGTCAATTATAAAATCTTTCACGGTCAATATTATGAAAATGCAACTTTATTTTTTTTCTAAAAGCACTAACTTATATATAAAGATTTTCCATTATTACTTTTTCGAGTTGAAAGTTATTAACGATTTAAATGAAATACCTAATAGAGAATACACAATTTTAAACTAAGTGATTTTGTTATATCATTTCTTCTATCTCATTTGCATTCTCCTTCTACTTAAATGACGAATAATTAAATATTTCTATTTTTTGTAACATTCCATTTGTTCCGAGAAAATAAAGGATAACATATTTCATTACTGATTGTTTGGAAATTTCATATCTTCAGTGCACCTTAGCAACCTTGTCAACTAAGCAATGTGGATATGAGTACTAAGACTGAGGTAATAATTTTATTTTCTATCTTTCATTTTCAGTCTCTTACTGTCAACCTTTTAACAAAGACTTATTTTCACTTTCCCACCCATTCTTATAATAGCATTTGTTCATACTATTTCATTGGTTCGGTACACTACTTACGAAATTTAACAAACTTTTCTTGTAAGGTTTCAAATATGGACTTTATGCACTTACTGTTAGATAGATTTTTTCTACTCACACAATAGGGCTAACAAGTGCTTTGAGTTTTTCGTGCCACGAAATGAATGAACACATTTGTACTATCCAACGAGTTCATGCCAAAACGAGTTGCGTGTAACCTGTAGGTTAACAAATCTTTACCAGTGACACGTTTATGTATGCGGTTTGCATAAATGACCTTAATTTGGATAAGCGCCAAATATTTGCAATATTTTATTACCATGGACTTTCGTAATGTGTATAATACCTACAAATTAACAATGTCTTTTTTACAAGAAATATCGTGCTTCTCATTCCAAAATATGAATATGAGAAAAAAATCAATACAACTTTTTGAACTACCAAATGCATGTACAAAAAAATTACATTCAGTCAATTTCACTTATATGATAGTTAATCATTTAAGTATTTATTTTAAATTCAAAAAAATTCAGCCACTTTTCAAAAACAATTTATGGTTTTTTTAAACGCTGAAATCACCACCACATGCATTTGTTTTTAATCGAATAATTAACTTACTTCTTACACTATTTCGTCAACAATGTTTGTTTTGTATCTTTCATTCCAGTTTACTAATTTATTCGCAAAAGAAGTGACAGCCATGTCCACTCGATGCTCTGAGCACTTTAGATAAATTCAGTCTGGCCTTCGTAGGGTGAGAATTTATCGATGATTTCATCGACAATCGAACCCGTCATGGAAATGCTTTGATATTTTTCTAGAAGCAACTCACCGGCGGCGGACTGCCGTGTGCGGAGCACAGCACGCTGGTGCCGGTGCTGTTGGAGAAGTCGGCGCGGTGCGGCGGCTCCTGGATGAAGACCGGGCCCTGGTTCTGCTCGCCCCAGCTGCGAGCTGCAACACAAGAGCGACGCGTCTGTCACTGGCTTGTTGGATGGGCGTGTAACTCACTCGGCCGTGACTCGCCCCATTTATTCTGGACCTCGCGATCGAGGGGTAACGATTGGAGAAAGGGTCGTAGTTAGCACGACAGGGCCCTGTATAAGCTCCAAAGTCAGCAGATTTGACAAATGATTTAATAGCGCCTCTCATTATTCTACAGAAATTATCTGATCATTTTCTTATTTTATAGGGTGCAACACTATTTGAGACAATGGATATTACAATTACAAAATGAAAACTCAGAGTCTGGGAAGTGAGATCAGGAGGGTAATTGAGGAACTTTAAGAATTAGATATCCAAATTGCAACATTAAATGAGACGAAGAAAAACGGCTCGGGTGGAGAAGAGATTGGACAAGGATTAGTATATGCTTGTATGTGGAGTGAAGTATCGCGGGACCAGAGTGATAGTAAATGAATTTCAATACTCGAAAATAATAAATTCAACTAGCTGTGCTACAACAGCCCATACTTTCTTACATCATTTGTAACATTTCCAAGTTCCGAAAATTCAGATTTCGACCAAAATAAGACCCGCGCTATTTTTAAGTGTCTATTTTTAAGCGCTCTTTCCAACATCTGATGAAAAATGTAAAGAAAAAAATTTGAGCCATTTTGTAGGCAAAATTATCTCCTGCCTTTTCTATTCGAAAAAAGTACGCAAAAACTCCTCTCATTTTCAAAAAATTCTCCATGATCTTATTTAAAGCTCTGCTTTTTTAGAACACATTACATTAAGAACAAATCACTATCATCAATATTGTGGAACGTTAAGTTTTTGAGAATTCAGCACAGAGTTTAAAATAATTCAACGAAATTGGCATCTCTAGGTATTATATAGAGAAACTAAAAAGAGAAAGTGAGAAACGTTTGTTGACAAAAAGTGGAAAATAACGAGGAATACAAAGGTCAATGAATAGGTAATAGATATGACACAAAAAGAGGTACAATAATTATGAGATTGTAATGATATATGAGAATGTCAAGAAGTAGACATGTGTGTGGAAAAAAACAATTGAGCTAGTAGAAAGGTTAGAAAAAGTACACTTCAATAGTATGTCCGTAAATAAATGGGAAGGGTACTAAAAACTATAACAATGTAAGATTAGATTTTTCGGGATTTACAGAGTAGAAAAATATCTCTCAATTAACAGAAATAACGCTATCAGAAGATAGGCTTCAAAGGTGTACCAAAGAATTCAGCTGTGTGAAGGTTCCAGATCCAGGAGGGAATAAATCATTCAGAATTTTCGAAAATTCAAAGAGTTAACTGAAAATTAAACCTGCACCATTTTTATAAGCGTACTTCGCTTTATTCAAATAATAAATACAATAATAATAATAATAATAATAATAATAATAATAATAATAATAATAATAATAATAATAATAATAACAAAATTGAAATGTTTGAGACATGAAATAATTTAAAATTTTGCACGATATTATTTACAGTTCTGTTTTTGAAGAACAAATTACATTACGGAAAAATGTTGATATTCAATATTTCCTTTTGACGCCGAAAAAATGTTAGTCATTTTCACTAATTCGGAAAGTTCAATGAAAATCCACCGGTTTTTAAGCGTCCTTTGCTCTATCCGAGACAAACATCGAATCAAAAAATTTGGAGCAATTTTTGAGACATTTTTGAAACTATTCTTGAGAATTTATATAAAGTAACTTCAAAATTCAAAATACACGGTTTAAATTCGCAGGGCTTATGAGCTTGTCGAGATGCACCGGGAAATATTTTGGAGAAAATTGTCGACAGACAGACTGATAGATGAACAGACATACATTTTGCTCTAAACCAAGTTTGTGACTTAAGCACCAAACAAATGTGGTTAATGATCCCAGGAAGTGATAGAGGTAGTATTTTACTACATACAGAAACAAGATTTATCCACTTTTTCAAAATCAAGGCGCCACATTATGACATTTTCTGTTGTTTTGCTTTTTTGCCCCAGGATTACACCGATTTCTCTATTCTATGAAAGTAGTATGCGTGAAAGTAAAGACTAGGAAGGCCAGGACCAAGGAACGAGTAAATTACTAAAATGATCGAGAAGTGAAAAGTACAACCTGCAAGAATGAAGATGATTAAAACAATTGGGTGCTAGAACATTGAAAATAGAGGGTCAGCAAAGAAACAAATAGTGACATCAAGAGAAGAAGAAAAATATGACGAAGAAGAAGAAGATGGCTATGTTAAAGAGCCGTAACTACCCTTTTTCTGCAACAAATAGAATGTTAATTTTCTAAGCTTTTTTCTTCCATCAAGGGGGCTGTTTAAATACAATTTTCATCTTATTAGTATTCAAGAGAATGGGCGCCCTACATATGGATACAGTTTGGTGAAAATATTGAAAGACACGTGATTAAAAGCCATTTATATGCAACATTTTTATTTCATAACTGAGCACAAGTTTTAAAATGTTAATTGTATTTTAGTCTAAAAAACACAGGCCCGTTCATTTTCCAGCCTAATTTGAAACAGTTACTCTATTAAATACATTTCGTCTATCATGTAATATTAGAGATTATATCATTTCAAAACATTTTACATTAATACTTTATGTAAACTGAATAATATGGGATAATATTCCCGTTAGTAGAAAAATATATTAATGGAAAAATATTCAAATGAATGCATATTAGTTTCATAAAATCTGGACTACTTCTGCAAACTGTTAAAAAAAATCGAATATTTTATCTCATTTCTCAGGTTCAAGTGAATGAGACCCGTTCTTGAGAGACATTTAGATAATCATTGTTATCACAACTGAATGGATTTAAATTGATTACTAATTAACCCATCCAAGTCTCACACAAATCACATTAAAAGAGCTTAGATTTTCCATCTACGGTACAGGCAATTTCCCAAATGAGACAGCACGTCCCAATAACTATTTAAACTGTTTCATATCAATGATATTAAAAAACAATTTTGAGGCAAGCATAAGCGGTGTTTATTATTATACACAAAAAATCACCATTTTTAGCACGACTTCATAATTACGTGCCTCACCACAACGATTCGGATACATTACGGACTCTGCGACTGGAATGAACGCCACACTCCTGTGTGGGATTCTGGGAATGCAAGATTCTGCGAACGTGAATACAACGGTATGGATTTGCTAATTACTTCTCAGGACTCTGTTCATATTGATAACTCGTAGTAGAGTCTACACGCAAAAAAATTCAAAAGCTTTAGACAGGATATTTTCTGTAGATCGACACAAATGGGGTTTCCAACCGTTTTTCATCTAAGTAGACTCTCGCTCTCTTTCTCTCTCCCTCACTCGCCATCCCTATTTTCTCTCCCTCTTTACAGGATCTCAGTTTCTGTCTTCTCTCTTCTCTTTTATATATAGTTATGAATTCATTTATTGCATTTTCTCCCATCATTAATTGCTATTGTTACGTACAAAACTGTTTTTCTTGGTTATCATTCTTTCACAAAAAGAAACATTTTTCTTTTCTGATCTCTCTTGTTTCTTTTTCGTCTCCCTCTATCCCCTCTATAAACGTACCTTCACTATCTACGCACGTATTCTAGAGTTCAGTAGGAAATATAGTTATTCAAATTCTCTTTCTCCATGTTGTCGCGACAGGAAGTATTCACGAGGGACACGATGAGTGATAAAAGCCAAAATCTATAGTTGATTTGCCCCTTGAAAATATATTTTATTATACGGGAGCGAATATTTTCTTATCAATTCTTGCCAAAAATGCTCATTTCTTTCTGTATTGAGAATTTAATTTGTGAATGCTTTGGATTAGGAAATCCAGAATTAAGAAAACGTACGAATACTTCTCTCCACAGAATGACACGCAGTTTTTAACTGTTTTTGGAGTAAAATAAATAAGAATACATACATCTATAATACTTATTTCGAATATTCGCGTAAGTTTATAGAAATCTCTGTAGCCACTGGCCATATGAGAGAGGTCAATGGTTTTGATAGATTACAGCAAGGCTAGAACTATAATAACCTCTTGTTGCAATCGACAGCAATATGCTTAAAGTGGTGTAGTGTGGTCGAGAGATTATTGTAGGCTACACTGTGCAAAAATTTCCAAATAAAAAAATAATGAAACAGTTTCGATTTTGATTGAAATATGCCAATCATTTACAACGGCACCTGCTACAAGGAACAGTCGGAATTAAAGAATAAAATTATAGGTCCCATGAAATAACAGAAAAAACACATCAAAATTGCTTTCAACGAACACGATGAGAGCGACTACATTTCTAGGAAGTGACTGTTGAAATATCAGGTACAGAATGTTCCGTTCCTGACCAGCTCCTACAAAAAATCTTTTTTGACTATTTGCAGCCCAAATTTGAAAAATAGCAAAATCTGCATGCCGAAAAATTCAGGAAGTTGTTGCCAAATTCGTCGCAACATCGCCTTACACCCCCACCACAAAAGGCAAATGGAAAAGGAGAAGACTTCCTTTCTCTTGTCAGTTCAAGGTCACCAAATCTTTATTTACCTTGCAAAACCCAAAATGCTATTTTGTGTGTGAGAATTACCATGTCAAGTGAAATTAACTTCCAACCCTTCCCTTCACATTCATTTGACTTTTCAGGAGAATCTCCAGTCGTGTTCTGTCTATCGTCACCTGAGAACAAGTCGGGACTACAGTTCGTTAATGAGCAGTTTGCAACAATTTGTCGAGTCGATTGAGTGAATTCTCTAGCTCGATCGCCCGCAAATTCCACACATCGCTGTCAACAAGTGAGGCATGCAGTGAGAAAGAGGGAGTTAATCCACAAAATTGAAAATATCGATTTATTAACAAATTCAATGTGTTCATAATCGAATACATTCATAAATCGATATTTTTAATTTTGTGGGTAGCTCCCTCTCTCACTGCATGCCTCAATTGCAGGAGTGATGAAGAGCCGAAAGAATATTATAGCCAAATTTATTAAGTGCAATAAGGAAAAACAGCAAAGCTTTGCTACATTAGAACGCATCAGGAAAAGGTTGTACAGATTGGGGTACTTTTGAAGAACGAATCGTTCCGCATCCTGAATTCAACGCTTTCAATCTCGCCACAATATTCTTCATGGAAAGATTCTTGTGAGTTAACAATGTTCGTTGAAACCAGGCTAGTAGTACACCGTTTAAAGCTAACTGTTCGCAGTAACCAATAATTGCCCTTAAAGAGAACACTGGATTTAACCCATAAAAGTACCAGTCCCTTGAAGTTCTTTATAAACTTTTTATAGAATATGTTAATCCACATTTTCTAATACGCAATATTATAAGTAAATTCTCATTCTGTGTCACTATTGACACAGTTAACGTCATGCGATGAGGAAGAAAGAAGCTTCAGTATTCACGTGTGCCGTTTCAGAAAAGTCAATTTTTGCTGCTCCAAGACCGCATTTACCGAAAACTCGACAACAGCATATTTACTGCTCCAAGATTCTAATTTACTTCTAATTATGCCTTAACGTCTCTTCATTATTTCTCGCTTTTCCTTTCACATATGTTCCTTTTTTTAAATCTACGAAGAACTATTGTTTAATTTGTTTAAACACTTCCACTTACAATTAATATCAACCCATTAACATGCACAGTCGATTCCAAACATATGTTCTTCAAATTATATTTTTTAGCCTCAAGTAATACATCTGCTTGATATTTGTTTTGCAATTGGACAGAGAAATAATAACAGAATGATCTCATTACAAACAGAGTCTTTCATTATCATACACGGCGGTAAGTACTGAGAACCCTTATTTATTCTGTAGAAAAAGGACAACTAAAATGACTTAATAAAATTTAATATAATTCAATTGTCTATAAACTCAAAGCCTGAACCTCAAAATTGTAATCCATCTTCAAACAATCTGGAGTTCGGAAAGAAGGGAAACGGACGTGTTTGGGTTTCTGTCAGTTCCAATTAACTTATGGTCAGTTCTTTAATCAACGTATTTTGAAGTCGCCTTTGTTGCTTTTCGTATTCTGTGGTATTTTCTGTTTTATTTCTCTCTCCATTTCTCCCTTCATATTATTAGTCACTGCAGAAGTACTTTATTTAAAATTAAAAACAGTGTGTGTCTTTTGCAGCAGCTCTGCACTTGAGACAAAATATATTACATGATAATAAATGGAACGTGCACATATATGCTCAAAGACTTATAGTATACTGCCGTGTTGCTATTCTGAAATTGTTAACGAGAGAGAATACACGGGTCTGATGTACGCGGTATTTGAAGAAGAAATAACAAGATACTTTTTGTCTTGTATATACATCAATATATCATAAAAGAATGCAAGATTCACTTGTTGGGTTAATGTAGTAATCGGGGGAAAACCCGAAAAAACTATAATGTGCACGTTAAACAAGCAGATATACAATATTTCTGTGATTGCTTGCACGTTCGACAAAACCATAAAACCGCCAGCCACTAATCACCAAGCTCGTATCAGCATCGGAAATCAAGATTCAACCCAGAGACCGCGCGATCTCGCAAATCTGAGACAATCGCGCCAACCGCGCATCTATCACAGTCAGAATGCAATTGCGGTTATGCAATTAGCGCGCCCTCGGCGACCGAAAGAAGCACCGGGGGTGCGGACGCAGACGCAGTCACCACCATCACCACCACCACCACCACCACCGGCGCCGCTGCCGCCACCGTCGCCGCTACTGCCAACGCCGCCACGGTTACCGCTGCTTCCGCCGTCGTCGCCGCCACTATCGCCACATGCTCCACCCTTACTTCGGTCACAATCACCACTGCCACCATCACTATCGTCACCATCACCACTGTCAATATTACCACCGCCACTATCGCTGCCACCACCGCCACCACTGCCACCATCACCATTACTACCGCCGTCACCACCAAAGCCATTGCCACCATCACCACCACCACCATCGTCACCACCGCCATCATCACCGTTACCATTACTGGCGCATTCACCACCAAAGCTACCG
This sequence comes from Teleogryllus occipitalis, assembly GCA_011170035.1. Lineage (NCBI taxonomy): Eukaryota > Metazoa > Arthropoda > Insecta > Orthoptera > Gryllidae > Teleogryllus > Teleogryllus occipitalis. Next base: position 122,955 of record BLKR01002756.1, read on the forward strand.
CTACCGCCATCACCATCGCCCCCGCGTCACGACGCGTTCGCTAGGCGACGCGCACCCGCACGGGTGGCGCGGCCGACGGGGCGGATAAGCTGATTTCAATCAAATGTGATTGCAGCTATAAATTTTTATTTCGACCCTCCCGCCCCCTCCCTGCTGCAACGGAGAGGAGCGGCCGGGCAAACACAGTTTTGGGAGGTGCGGTCGACTAGCGGAGAGCGCAGTGTTTATTTTTTAATTGTTTTATTGACGTGCCGCCGATCCTGTTTTATTTCGATGCTCCTTTATGAGAGGGGGGGTTAGCGCGGCGGGTCGCGTGAGTGTGTCTGCATGGTACAAAGGAGCGATATGGACAAGAGTGTCTCGGCGAATAGACATGTGTGTAGGAGTGCGTAAGTATAAGAACGTAAGCGAAATCATGTAAAAATAGGAGTTGGTGTGGTGGAATATAAAGAAGCGAGTAATACAGATCTTACGGAAGTGAGATAGTATACTGACAAAGGAAAATAATTACAATGTAAGTAAAGAATATGGCGTTAAGGGGATACGAATACAAAACATGTATGTTGTCATGGAACGAGGTGGCAGTGAGAGACGAGTGCAATGATTGACAGGTCGTTTTAGGTACTTTAAAAAATTTCAGAAATGCAGACTAGGAAGAGAGAAAGAGAAGTCCTAAGTAGAGAAGTCGTAAAAGAAGATGCAAATGTCGGGTAGGAATAGGGGACGTGAGTGTGAACAGCAATTGGGAAGGTAAGGGGAGACGCAGCACATAGAGCAGATTTGATGACGCGACACACAAATGCAGGGAAAAGAAGTGAGGGAGCGACGTGGTTCTAGCGTAGACACCGTGGCGTATCCAGAGGCTCTGCCGACAAAGGAGAGAAACATGTCGAGCGGAACGAAGGCAGGATAAGATTTAAGGTTTATTAACGTCATAAACAGCTGTCAGTAGGCCATGTTAGAAGGGAAGAAGGCGCTTTACTGCCCAGATGCAAGCAAAGTTCGCCTGCCATTTGCTGTAAATATAAAGGCGAAGCGAGGAGAAGATACGAATCGGGGTAGTGGAGGTGCAATTCAGTTCCACTAGGAAAGGTCAACCAGCGTTTTACTTTTGAATGGTATTGTAGTTCTTTTATCACTCCACGATTTTTGCAACAGTGCTAGTTTTACCAATTTCCTTCGGTAAAGTTTCCAAAGATTTGAATTTGAGATTGAGAAATACTGTTCAAATAAATTATCCTCGTTCATTGAGCATACGCCCAATTTTCAAAATAATTTGGTTTGGAGTAAAATAGTAAAAGCAAACAATGTTTCAATGTGCAAATTTTAAAATATTTCAGGCTGGAGTTATGTAAAAATGTATTTTTTACTATATTAAAAAACAGATGTTTGTGAATGAAAAATATTCTTAGCATTTATAAATTATATAGCCCAACACTGAACAAAGAGCTGAATGGGATTTTTTCATCGAAACCAATTGAATTATTAAGTAGTAACAAACACCAGTGAAAACGATTTTTTCGAATCATTAGACCGATAATAATGTGCCTACAAAAGGAACAATGATTTTAGATTAGAGGATCTGCATGGAATTCGAATAAAAGCAGATGAGACCGGCCAGTGACGAGGGATTTTTCTATCGCTTTGCCTCATGAATGGACGGACACAAATGTTTTCCCCGCCGTGAAATACATCCCATTTCACAAATACGTCAATTTCATATAGGAAAGTGCCGTCCGAAGAAAGGACGGCGAGGCCGAAGAATAGTAGCGCCCATGAATGTTGGAAGCGGCGCGATGCGTCGCCGGCGCTGCCGCTCGCTTCTTATTCGCATCGCGGGCGATCGGAGGGAGGCTGAGAAAGGCCCGCTCCGCCCCCACCCCCGCCCCCGCCCCCGCCCCCGCCCCCGCTGTCCTAGCCCCGGCCCCTGTCCCTCGCCTAGCCCCGGCGACGGCCCCGGCCCGGGCCCGAACCTCCCAGGCCAGCGGTGCCCGCGCGGACTCGACCCTCGCTGCGAGCGAAGTGAGCGCGAACGATTCCCGAGGTGGGCGGAGCATATTTTCTGGCATTACGAAGCAACGATGACAGTCGAATGAAAATTGAAATGTGAAACTTTTAGAAATAAGCAAAAATATATTACGTTCCTCTATCGAATAATATCTTCCGTTTTCCATTCAATGTTTTGTTTTCTTTACAGAAGATATCCGAGTGTTCGGAACTCTCTTCTGATCAAAACGGGGATGGGGCCGGTTCGGATATTCAGACATTAGGATAATTGAACAGCGCACAGCAATGATCTAAAATGACGTCAGTAAACTGAAACTAGTGACTTTTAACGAACATAAGGTGTAGAACACTGTAATAAGTGCATAAGAAAAAATCCACTATTTAAATCATGTATGTGCATGTAATTTTTTTTCTTTGAAAAGCCGGCTCGTATAATTGGAATTATAATATGGTATCTATTTTACAGACAGAAATACATTGCAAGAGTTTAAATCTCTTTTCCGTTGTCTTCTTTTATGAAGAAATGCAACTTTTCTTCGGCAGATTTATTGGATTTGTCAAAGTGCTAATGATGACTTTAGAGAAATATTGAATAATTTATTCGCTATTTACTAACATCTCTGTCTCAAAAATTAATACAGTTCTTCAATTTTAATTTCCAGCAAGTTTCTCATGTTGAGGCAAAGCGGTTTTAGTCGCACATTTTTGCCTGTGTGCCCCTTCGGGCAAGTGTGCGGGCGAGGCGGCGGGCGTTTCGGGCGGCACACGGCAGCGGAAGGCGAACAGGGACTAGGAGGGCACAGCGCGACGGAGCACGAGAACAGAGGAGGGAAGGCAGCGAGAAGCGCATGGCCGCGTGGGTAAAAGGGGGAAGCCGACGGCGCAGGCCGTAGCAGCCTCTGGCCAGGCAGAGGGCGCGTAGAGGCGGCGGATACGCTTGGTTTGGGAACCATCGGGAAAGTGTGACCACAGTCGCGCAGGGGTCAGGGTATCAGTATTTAGTGTTCGTGGGCGCGACAACTACTAGGGATAACAGTTCCAGATGTACAGTTCATGTTAAATCCCGAGCGATGGTGGTGTTCCTTCCTCAATGGAACGTGAGATCCCGCACCGATCTACATATTTGTTTGCAGTGTTTTGCCTCTTCCAGGTATCCCCCTCACCGGGGCACTGTCCTAACCTCACCGGGGCCTGACCCTAACCGGCTCCCGACAGGTCTCCCGATGCGTGGTAGTGAAATACATGCAAGTCAGTGTGTAACGGGATGAGAACGAGGAAGAAAATATCGTATGTGGTATTAAGCACGTCAGTGGAGGTACTGCACGGGCATTCACCTGATACTGATAGGCGAAATCATGCAGAACTATCAATCGGGGCAGCTGCCCGCTAGAATTCTCCTCCTGTCAGCGACTGAATTCGACCTCGCTATGAAGCGAGTGTCGAAAATCCGCCACCGCCGAGACTGGAATCCCATGATCTGCCGGTCAGTGATACTCTGCAGGAGAGAGTTGGGCGACATGACGAGGGGACTTATAGAGCGATGGGAATCGAGGGAGCAGAGGAAGGGCAGTGCAGTTGAAGTGGGCGGGGAGTAATGACGTTGGCGAGGCATCACGGTGGGGAACGCCAGCTCTGCGGGGACTGCCAAAGCGACTGGCGAGGAAAGCAGAGGAGGTGAGAAAGGTAGCGTGCAAAGGGCCGGGGGGCGTGAGCTGCGCGGGGACAGGGTGGGTGTGGGCGTGGGCGGGCGCGGGTGGGCCATCGGGAGGCGATCCGGCGCCGGCGGGGCTCTTCGTTCCGGACGCGTCGCCAGCCGCTGCCATTGTGCCAGGCCGTCGTAACGCCCTTGTCTCTGCGCGCGGCAGCGGCGGCGGCGGCGGCGGCGGCCCCGGTCTGGGGCTCCCATAAAACGAAATAAAATCGACATTCTATTCATTTCCGAACGACAACGCGCGTTCCAACCCCGACGACGGCTCGTTGCAACGTGACGGGGGCGTCGGAACGAGTCGCGGAGGCCCGAGCTGTCGGATGTCCTCAGTCCTCGTTTAGCACTGGCGGGGATGAGGGGGCAGCGGCGATAGAAGAGAATCCCGTAGCTAGAACACCGCGCGTGTCCCACGCGGCCAGCTTCAAAGGCCTGGAGCCGGCGCGGAACAAAGGTAGGCCCGTTTCAAGGAGTGGCGCCGTCTATTGGTGTCGCTTCGGAGGGTGCAATTTATGATAGCATGAAACGCCGCACCCGCTGCGACCCTTTCGCCCCAACGGCGCAACAGCAGAGGGCACGTTGGAGACGACGGCCATTGACCGCCATATCGCTGGAGAACAGCCACATTCTACGTTGTGATCACCTACTTTCCGGAGAGGAGCTAGTATGAATTGTTTCCCAGCGCGTCAACAACTTAGGTCGTTAGTCCCGTCAGTGTAGTCAATGATAGGTGGCGGTGTTCATCTCCCGTCAAAACGTGAGATACTGAGCCAACTCACTCGTCGTTTGATTAATTATTTCGAGTTCCCAGGTGCGTCAACTGTTATAATCATCAATACCGTTACTGAAGTGGAGGTTGTGATCATGGGAAGTGGCAGTGTTCTTCCTTGATGATGAGAGCCGGTGCCGACCTACACTTCAACTGTGTTTTCTGTATCCAGGTATCTCTCATCAGCGGGGCACCGCAACATCCGGGCTCTCAAGTTCCCGGCTGGTCTCTCGACATTTGTGGTAGTGTAGTGCATGTAAGTGAAAGTGTGTGTGAGGGACGAGGAAGAGGAGTGAAAGATCGTGCACGCTGCATAGACCGTTGGTTAAAAGTACGGCTCTGGCATTTGCGTGACGTTGATCAGAGAAGCCACGGAAAAATATAAATCAGTGCAGCAAGTCGCTAGAATTCTCCTCCAGACAGGGTATGAATTCGCCCTAGCTATGTAGCTAGTGCCGAAAATCCTGCCACCGTCCGGACTCGGGACACTGGTCTTCCGGATCAAAGGTACAGCAGTGACGTCAGTTGACGGCCTGAGTCAGCTCAGCCGGTCTTACTCGTCGCCTTGCAATGTGTCTCCTTTAAGTATCTCTCCCATCGGGGACCCCCCCCAGCACGGCACTACCCCGGACGTGACAAACTCCCGACTGGTCTCCTGACATGGTTGAGCCTTCCGTGCGTCCATCCCTTTGTCCGGGTCCTTTGGGCCAATCACTGCCTGTGCAGGTAACACTAGTCGCCTTCCCAATCTGCTTTATTCGGTTGAATATACATTATGTCCACCCCGCAAGACATTCTGCTTCTGAAATAATGTCTCATTCCGTTTGCTTCCATTAATAATTCACGGTAATATGCGAGAATAAATATATTATATAAATGAGGCAACACGTTAAATTGTAATTGTACGTTTAAAAAATAAATTTCAATTATCGCTGAGAACTGGGTTTGAATACATTTTCACATAATCATTAAATTTGTCCATGCACTTGTTCCACCCGATAATCAAAGCCTCCCGAAATTCCTCGAATAAACCCTTTGAATAATTCAGTTAATGATATATTCATCACAAAATTCAATTCTTCTCAGATACACTGTAAACTATAAACATAAAACGATTCTAATAGTATACCAATTGATATTGCTTAGGTACATAGGATTTTTGTGCCGACGATTTATTTAGACTACATTCGCCAAGACCGTGTCTCACTGTAATTGCAGGATTATTTAATTCAGCGCTCTTCCATTTATTACCGTAATCTAAACTCATTGTACTTCGTTTTGACACGTTACAAAAATTCTGGAGCATTTTGTAATATATAATTTGAATTGCCAGTTTATATTATCCAACAACTTCTGCAAATTTACTTAAGCGCTGTTAGGAATTTAATTCTAGAATAGGACGTAACAAAACTATTACTAGGAGTTCCTGAAAATTGTCAAACACGTCAATTTGTGACTGGGCTTTACTGATCACCACTATCTTCTACTCATCACTTAATGTGCAAAAGATACCAGAAGTCGTATGTAACCTTTAACTTCCGCTTTCTGAAAAAAGTCACGTGCTTGTGCCATCCAAGTCGACTTACGTATTATGTATTTTCCAATTAGATTACAAATATTTGCCCGTTAAACCTAAATAAACATATTTACAAATTTACTTCATTTCTAATGCTTTCAAAAACCCGCTACATTCATAACTTCTTCAGAACGTCTTGGGAATCCGCGGGGCTTGCTAGGGGCGTGACCCTTTCGCTTTTCTTCCCCCTGCAAAGCGAGCGAAGGCGGCGGGGTCGGCGGCGGCGGGGGCGGGGCTCGGAGGCGGCGGGGGCGGGGCTCGGAGGCGGCGGGGGCGGGGCTCGGAGGCGGCGGGGGCGGGGGCTCGGAGGCGCGGCGCCTCGCCTCCCGGGCCACACCCACGGCGCGGCGCGGCGCGGCGCGGCCTCGAATCGGAATTTACGACCTGTTTTGTGAGCAGCGACATCAAAATAATATATACATATATTTACTGGCATAAATGTTGATTAGGGAACGGCGAGCTCCCGCGGTCGCGCGCCGGGGCGAGATTTCGATGCGAGCGACGGGTGAGTGGATGGGATCGGACGCTGGGCAGTGGGAGGCCGTGGGAGGCGGCGAGGGACTGGGGTGGGCGGGTGCAGGGAAATGAGAGGGGAAGAGGGGCGGGGCTTTCGGGCGACGGAGCCGAGCGACTGGCAGGGCCCCGACGGGGGGCGGTCGGCCCCTGCCACCGATGCCGCTGCCCCCGCCCCCGCCCGGTGCACAGCCGCACGCGCTCTGCGCTAATGGCTTTAGCTCAGGCACGAAATCTAAAGGCTAACTGCTTTTCGAGCCGATTTAACAGATTAATGAATGCTAATTAGGCTCCGGCCGATGGGCGCGCTAAATCAACACGTGCAAATGGAAAGTAGAAACAGGTCGCGCCGCTCGGCTGCCGGGCCGGCTTCCCGCCCGCCCGGCGCCGCCCGACATACTGCCATCTGCCCCCGGCGCCGTCCATTCCACTGACGCCCGGCCTTCCCGCGCTCGAGCCCACAATCCCTTGCCCTCTCCCCCTTCCCGCTTCATCATCGCGCCCCAGATCCTTCTCACATACGCTATAGTCAGTCCAAGCGAGTTCGTTTCATCTAGGCTGTCCTCCTCTCGTCACCTCGAGTCTCTTAGCACCCAACTTGCACTTCCCTTGTCCCCGAGAAGCTCGTCCTCACTGTTGCTGCGCCTTCTTTTCATCTGCTGACAGACACACCTACCTACTTGCACCCCCCCGCCTTCATCCTCAAAACCAATCGTGGTCGCATAGCATCCAACAAATTTAACAAGCAGCTACTACTATAAGCCCCACTCCCCAACCTTATTTCTGAAACGATCGCCTCCCTATTCAATTTGTTCCCACTCCCCTCCCTCACTTACACCTCCGCAGCCAACCGTTCGTTACGTCCTCTGTAGTTGCGACCGGAGGAAGCAACCAAGGCCTTGCTCCCGAGATTTTCCGAGAATTATCAATTTGCGTCTGAGGCTGTATCAATTTTAATTGGCTCTCTCAGAGACAATCCAGAGCGTCCAGCACTTGAGGGGCTCTCGACTGAGGGAACTCAAGGAGCAGAGATGCCCGCGGCGGAGGTTGAAGAGGGTACGAGCGGTGGGAAATTTGCGGAGGGAGTGGGCCGGGCCCGATGAAGGGGCGGCGACGGTGGCGGCAGCGGCGGCGGCGGCGGCGCCCGCCGTCTGGGCAGCGGGCCCCGAGCGCCTCTATTGTGCGGGGCAGGCCGGCGGCGGGCGGCGTCGAGACGCTGGGGTGGGGGCGGCCGCGCAGAGGGGCGGGAGGGGGAGAAGCGGGACGTCGCGTCGGGACCTGCTGCGGCGCGCGCGCGCCGAGAACCCGCCCGCGCCGCCTGCACCGCCGCAGCGCCCACCGCAACCGCCGCCGCCACCGCCGTCGGCGGCACACCGCATTACGCCGATTGTCTCCGTAAAATATCGCCGCCATTTCGCACGGGGGGATGAAAGGCGGATGAAATAGGGCGGGGCTGAAGGAAGATTATAACCGAGCGAGTGCAGCCGCGGGGCAGCGAGGGGGGAGTTTTATGAATGTCCATTAACCTGGTCGCGGCGACGAAACGACAGAGCGGCGCGAGTCCCGCGTCGCCGCTGCCAAACGCCGGAGTTGTCGCACCGGCGCAAACGCCACCGTACCTCGGTCACGCCGCGACGCGCGTGCTGCCTGCGACCCCACAGCCCTCGATTCCTTTCCGCCTCCACACCTGCCGCCGCTCTCTCGCGGGGAAAAAGAGCCTCGCGCTCGTCCTCTCGCCCGTCCGCCCGCCCACGGCCGTGAACTCGGTCGCGGGGCGGGTTGCGCACACACGTGGCTATGCATCATTTTATCGCGTTTGCAATATTTATAGCGACAGCCATCGTGAAAGGGCACCGTGCAACAGAAATCTCTACAGGCGCCACCTTGTTAGGGCGCGATGCCGGCGCGACCCGAGGAGGGGCTGTGATGCATGCGCGGCGGGCGGGTGCCATACATCAGCACACGCGGGCGGGCGGGCCGCGGGCGAACGGGCGAACGGGCGGGCGAACGGGCGGGCGGGCGGGCGGGCGAACGGGCGGGCGGGCGAACGGGCGGGCGGGCGGGCGGGCGGGCGGGCGGGCGGGCGAACGAGCGGGCGAACGAGCGGGCGAACGGGCGGGCGAACGAGCGGGCGAACGGGCGGGCGAACGGGCGGGCGAACGGGCGGGCGAACGGGCGGGCGGGCGAGCGGGCGGGCGGGCGAGCGGGCGGGCGGGCGGGCGGGCGAGCTAGCTCTGCGACTCACACCGTTTCGACGGTCTGCTCCGCTCCGTCCGATGAACTCACTTCCGCTCCCCTCACCGCGCCCCACCCCCATTTTCAGCGCCACTGGTCGACGCGGTTAAACCCACGACTGCTCTGTATTATTTTAAGTATTAAGCATGAACACCTCTTTCATTCGCACCTCTCCAACATGCGAACTCGTCAACTCGCAATATCCAAACTCGTTCCTTCTACCTGTCTCTCTGTTCTTTTCATGTATGTATTTTTTGCGTCAATTTTTAAAATACTCATCGATATAAAAACTACATTACAAAAACACAATGGAGATTATTATTCGAACTGCTCATGCAACTGTGATTTGAATAACAAGTTTCAGAAACAAATTAAGACAGTGAACATATTTTTTAGTGGGGACAAAACACTCCTATTACTACTATGTGTCACAAACGTGTGAATGGTTTTAGAACACTTCTTGTATTGCTTATTTTTATTTGCGTGCATCATTGAGCTCAATTTATTTATCTGCTGACTCGAACGTAGCATTAAAATGCAAGTACCTGTATACAGAATGGACAAAATATCTACGTTGTTTCTAAACTAAACCATTAATTTATTCCGCATATTAGATATTTTCAGTTATTCACTATTTATATCACACACGGTTATCTGCGGAAGCTTGTAAACAGAGACAAAAAATACATTTCACCAAAATCAGTGTTGCTGCTTGATAGTGCTTTCATGCAGTGCTGGACGGATTCAACATGTCACACTGGCCTTTTCTTTCCACACGATGTAACTGATGGACGAAATGTCTGATTTAGACGAGTGGGTGCGGCGTTTTTATCGCTACGAATGGCGCGAAGATTGACAGTTTAAAAGCACGTCCCTTTCTTTCATGGGCACGGTGCCAATTCGAGAAAAAAAATTGTTTGGGGCGCACTAGTGTCACGATTTTGACCTTCGCTATTTCGAAAACAAAAAATAATAAACGACGATATTTTATTTTCGATCCTGTGTGCACCTCTTAAACCTCAATTCTCTTTGTTCTTTTGTCGTCTTATTGTTGCCTTTATTTTATGCTCTGCTTCGCAGTGGCTGTCCTTGTGATGTCGAGGTAAACAAGGCATGTATAACAGTTTGCCAACGGGTTACGCGTTGCGTGCAACATTTATCGGGTGCGATGCTTGTAAACCTCTGGCAGTTCCAGTGGCATTTTAGTCCCTTTGCTGTGTCTCTCCAGAGGCTGAATTTTTATTATCCCAGTTGCGTAACAATTAGGCATAAAACTCTACCTGTACGTTTGAAAAGAAAAATCTTGTTTGACATGCTTAAAGAATGTTCAAACATCATTCAAAATTGCGGAAGTGAAATAGTATTTCTTTTGTGTCGCGTCGTTTCGTTTCCCGTGCTGTAGCGACCATTAACGAGTTTAGAATTGCCGCGGCCTTCGCAGCGGGCGGCAGGCGCCGGGCGAGCGCGGCGGCGCGAGTGCGCAGTGGACGGAACGAGTGGCCCAAAATCGCCTAAATCGTGGCGAGTTATAAAAATGAGCTATGGCGGAGCCTCAGTCCGGAGAGCAGGGGCGTTATGGACCAGATGGAAGGGTACCTGGTGCGCAACTGCGATTTGCGAGTTATCGCCCAGCGTCGTAAAGCAGTGGCCGATCGCCCGCCCCGCGCTGCCACCCACGCTCGCGTAGTCCCTCGGTGCCTGCTGCCCGCCACGCCCACCCCCGCTGCGGCGGCCGGCGTCATACGCCCCACCGCACACGCCTCCACTCCACCCACCGCTCCATCCCCGCTCTCCATCGACGCGTCGGCGCTCCCCAACTTCCCTCCGCTTGATATTTTTGTTGCTTTCCTGGACTTGGCTACTGCGCGTCGTTTCCACCTGGCCCGTTATACCACTACCTACCTTCACTGCTAATGGTCGAATTGGGTTTAGTTGAACCCTGTATCCCCTTCCAACGTACATCATCGTTCCCGTCATTCCCTTTCTCTTCTTCCCTTCCTTCTCTTCCTCGCAGTCTGAGTTAGAAATCTCTCCCCCCCCGCTCCACACTGTCACAAAGAATTCAACTTCAAGAAACAACTTTTTAGACATTCTTGCTAGAGCCACGCTGTACGTTTCAATTCTTTTCACTAACGATACCAAAGCGGTACTGTCGTTCGCCACGCAGAAACAGAAGTTGGTGACTAGTCTTTTTTGTCCACCTGTCCTCGCAGCCGCCGATCTTGAGACTCAGCTGGTGGCTTCATCGTTAACTAAGTCTACACCCCACCTTCATACTCCTAACACCGCTTCCTACGTTACTAGCGTCCCCGTCTTCGCCGCCGTCCCTGTCGCCTCCGCCATTCCCGCCGTCCCCGCCCCTTACGCCAGCGCGCGCCTGCCGTCCTTTAGCGTCCGTAAAACCGGCCGGGGAAGTCCGCCGAGCGTTGCAGAGAGCGACCCCATGCTCCTTCTCTCTCCCCACCCGTCACGTCTCTCCCCGCCCGTCCTCGTCCCGCCACCCGCCGACGTCCTCCCTCCCCCTCCCCCTTCGCGGCCGCCCACCGTTCTTTTTACTGCCCCTCTAAATGCACTGCAAGGTTTATTTCGACCGTATTTTGATATGTTGACTCCGTCCCGCGAGAATTCTCAGAAGAGAGGGCCGAAATTTTTTTCTGCCATATCTAAACCTGTCCGCTAAATCATATACGGAGCAAATTGGCAATGAAATGGAAAGAAACTGGCAAGTGATTGCTTTTGAGATCTGTCGTAATTTTCACTCGTACGGTCTTAAAAGTTAAGTATATCTATCAATAGAGTCTAAAGGTTGTTGCCTTGTCACTGAAGCCATATCTCTCAATTTTCTGAACCAGTTTTCATCTTTCGACAATAAAAAATTAAGTTTTCCATGAAATATATTATGTAACTGTCTAGGTTTATTTGGTAATAGATGTACACACACATGTACACAGACAATGACTGATTACACGAGGCAACAAGTAGTCAATTGCGACTGGTGATTATTACCGAATTGTGGCTCAGCATTTTCGCGGAACAGTCTACAAATATTACTTCAAAGGTAGTTTTAAGCTTTGAATCTAATCCGGTTAATTCACTGAAAAACGAAAAGCAATTTTTCAACGAAATAAAAGCGGTTCTTTAAATCCTTTTCGGTGCAATTACTGAATTCGACTCCAACAAAAATACCTAAAATTACCGACCGTAAAATTTTTACCCTCCTGATTACATGAGTGATTGAACTCGAAAAATAAAAAGATTGGATTTTTCATCGACGTAAAATTAGAAACCTATAACTGAAGGGAAACTCATTTACCTTGCGTGTAGATGTAATATGCTATTTTGCAGTCACTGCTTGTCTTTTTAAAAACAATTCCTTGCGTGAAATTTACTTAATCTTTATAATATTGTAGTGGAGCATATAAATTACAGATTTTTATTTTCAGTTCGTTCTAGCGTTTCCTTTGACTTTCTCTCTTCAGCTATTTATCTCATCGTAATACACTAGTTATCCGCATGAACAATTAATAATGTATCTGATGTCATAAATGTTTGTACTACACATTTTGCCTTATAATAGTTACTTAAAAAATTAAGGAAACACAAAAAAGCGAAAACATGAAACAAAATTCTCCGAATGAAAGATTCTCTCGAATAAAAGACACAATGATTGTGCCCATAACCAGTAGAATACATTTTAGTAAAGAGCATAACTGAGCATATATAACATAGAACCTGCGCCATTCTCTTAAACGTTCTTTATACTATTAAACAACAATATTAAATAAAAAACGATGGATCCATTTTTTGAAAATTTGGAAAATTTGTAATGAATGTTCTTCGTGTATTTAATTCCATCAGATATTACTTTTTGGGCACTCTGACGTTCTATCACCTTTAAAATCAAAATATAGATCACGTGTGTACCAAGAATTTATTTTAATAATCGTATAATGCAAAGCTTGAACGTGATGGACTGCCACATCAATGATCAATAAGTTGCAGTTTCGCATACTGCTAACAAAGTGAATGTTATTGCCTTATCTTTTGGGCGTTTTCTGTACTGGAGAGCCCTGCGCCTTACTTCCGCCTGCCCTACTTCAAGCGAGGAGCCCTGTTGTGTTTCGGCGACAAGCGCATGATTCAAGATACATTTCTTAACCAGTTATGGCCAATAGAACTGGCTTAGATGTCAGATAGACAAAACTCATTAAAATTATACACAATTTTAACTTCATGATGAAATTAAAAGAAAATGAAGACGGCAATTGGTTGACGTGCCATTAATTGACTGAAGTCATGAGATTTAAAAATGATAAATTTTAATCATAATGGTTTCATTAAAATTCATATACAATAGTTAATATGAAATAACGTGTGTATGTGCCCATAACCAGTAGAATACATTTTAGTAAATTGCTAAGCCACAAAATGTTCTGCTCTGGAATTTATCTCCTAAAAGACCATGTAATTTCACGAATAAACTGAGCATATTATGCAATAAAAAGGTCTTTTCTGAATTTTTCAATAATGTTGATATTTACTGAGACGTGAATTCGTAATTTTTGTTAATATCTTTAAAACTCTACAATCATTAAAACAGTAAATAGTGAGAATGGCTCGAAGTGGAAAAGGACTCATGCACCTTGAATATTCATTCTAGATTAAACTTGCAGATGATTGTGTAACTTTTCTCCGGGTACGCCCTAACCTGACGTAGAAGATGTGCTGGCGGTCGGGCCAACTCCTGCAGGAGCGTCAGCAAGAAAGGGATGCCATGTCAATAAAGTGAAAACAACTCACGAAGGACTCGCACAAAATGGGCAACGAATAATAGATGATCTTAAATAAAACATGCTTTATACTTGAAAAGAGATAAAAATATAAAACATATGTATATTTACAAGAAAGTAAATGGCTTTATGTTAATTACAGTATAGCATTTCTGCAATTTTCGTACTTCAACATTAAGTTAAACGAATTAATTTTAATCCTTTATTTTATTCAAAAGGTCAAAGACGTTTCTTAATGGTCAAATATATGCTGTTATAGTACGTCTTTATCATCAACGGATGTTTAAAAAAATGTTTTATCTACTCTCTTTTGCGCATGCGCGTCTTTCCGGCATATGTTCTGCTACTACCAGTAGAAATAGTTAATAATACTGCTCAAAGAATGCGCTGTTGTGAAAATCTAAATATTAACTGTTTGCATACTTCCAAACTACGAGCCAGTCTACAGATACTTCAATTCGTTTAAGCAGCGACATCGATTCGTTTATGCTACGCGCAAATAATTCTATACAATGAGTTTGATCTGTTTCTTTCACTTCTCAGTATAACCAATACTCCAGGACTACTTTCCCACTATTTTAGGATCGTAAGACATATCGTGTTATTTAAATTGTACTTACGAAAAATAATTGAATAAAATAAATTCAAATATTGCACACAACAAAAATACTTTACTTACTCGAGGAAGATAACTCACACGCTCCTATCGTCGCTTGTGAGATACATTCCTCTCGTATATAAAGTATATCTTTATCGTCTGTTATAATAAATTACTATTATTGTCCTGGGTTATATTTATGTAATCACATTTCTGATCAACTCATATTTGCACTTTTGCATTAATTTCGTAATTTTATTTCTTCAATAGACAGAGACATCTTAAATTAAACATATGAGCAATTATTTTCATTCCTGATTGCCGTATGTCAATTTAGCCGAGATCGCTAAAGCATTGTCTAAAATCTATCTATTGTATGAGTTCCACTCCTGGCCAGGGTGTAATAATGACTTGCATCGTTTTGAAACATCAACCAACACCGAAACTGACGGGGCTGAAGCCTAACGGTTTTACTTCTAGAAAACTAGTGGTGCTAAAACGGCACCTACTTTTTCGCTCATACTTTCACTCAAAATTATGCAAAAAGTACTAAAATTTACGAAAAATTATACATGACTTTATTTCACAATCTATCTTTTAGGAACACATTTCATTAAAGGAAAAATCTCTATCTTCATAATTGTAGTAGTAGGAAGACGCCGAAAAACTGTTGAATTTTTGCAATTTTCGAAAAATCAGGGATTTTAACATAGAACCTGCGCCATTCTCTTAAACGTTCTTTATACTATTAAACAACAATATTCAATCAAAAACGATGGATCCATTTTTTGAAAATTTGGAAAATGTCCTAGAGGCTTCATGTACAATATCCCACAAAATTAAAATATCGGTTTCAAATTCATGGAGTCGCGACATCGGCCAGATCGATTGGGGAATATAAATTTTGGAGAAAATCGGCTGAGCGGTTTAGCCGCTAGTGTTTTTCACAGATGGTCGGACGGACGGGCGGACGGACCTACAGACGAACATAAGACTCGGTATCAATGACCCACAAAACATGAGTTGTGGCTACACTATGCGTTAGAGGATCTTTTCTAAATTTAGCTAGTGGATTTATCCTCTTTTTCGTTACCAGGGCCCTGTAATAAGAGTCTTTATGCAAAAAATTCGCCGTTTTTCGCGCAGCATTGCATAACTTTCTCTCTACTGCGTAAGCGGTGGCGAGAAAGTAAAAATGCTCATATAACCAGCGTTTGGAGCTTTAGAGTAGTCTAGTAGATACTTTAACAACATCACAAAGATATAGCACTAATAGTTGCAAATTCTTACTACGAGAACCCCAAGAACTACTGCCTGCACGCACGCCACGACAATGGGCAAGCGCTACGCGCACAAACCTATGTTGGGCATGAAAGGATTAATAGGAAATTAAGGATTGGGTGTAGAATTCCTCCAAATGTATGGATTACAAGCTTATACAAATAAGAAACGGTTTTCTTATATTTCATGAATTATGTGAAATATATATTACTTTCAAAATAGCTAAGACAACTAAGTGCATTTCGCGACGTAGAGAATGATAAAATAATGCTCTAAGAAAATTTGAGAGAGCGAGAGAAAGAGGGAGGGGGAAGAAAAGGAGAGAGAGAGAAAAACAATAATGTGCAAGTAAAGCTGTTTTCTTCTTTTTTATTTATTTTTTTTCATAAAAAATTAATATATTGCCATATTGTGATAGTAATATTGAATTTAGAAACACGACTTTAAGATTAGGAAGACAAATTTGGGCAATATTTTTTTGTAAAACGAACACATCTCAACACTTACGAAGACAGTTGTTCACAGACGTTCGTATGTAGAAAATTAATATAGAAAATCGCCTATATTACGTGATATACTCGTAACATTTACTGGGGAATGTCTCCCGTAACATATTTTGCTATCAACTGTAAGAAATGGTCGTTTTTCGTAAAATACGAAGCAGTAACATAACTGTTTTGATTCTGTTAACCCTTGAAATACACTTCTTTGATAGCTGGAGACATTTCATTTGGCAGCCGTCCGCAAGCAAGCCGCTGCTAAAATACTTCCTCGAGACGGCGAGCACAAAAGGAGCAGCGCAACGGCACCGAGGAAACTCTTGGGCGCTTTCCGGCGCAGAAGCTGGCACTTCCGCCCCCGCCGCGCCTGTCTGGCTCGTGTCAGCGCCCGCCCGCCTGCACTTCGGCTTGGGAGCGGGGACATCTTCAGACAAGCACGTCAAACTGCCCCGCGGGGCGCATTCGCCAGCCCGATTCTTGTCACGTGACCTCTTCCGAAAAAGTTTCCGCTTGGAAATTGACATTGTAGGGACGCAAATAATGTCATGAATATGCATTTCTTGAAATTCAATTTTAAACTATAATTTCGATTGTTATTATCAACAATGAAGCACTAACGAAAAAAGAAAATCATAATTTTCAACGTGATTTGGTTCATTTGCTTCTAATTACAAATCAGTTACATAACTTTATTAATTATAGATTTTCCATAATAATTTTGTGTTTTCAAATTAATGAGACAACATTGTATAATGATTTCTAAATGTCATTTAGAATTTTGAGGAACATTGAAATACCTCCAACTCGAAATAAAAGAATTTACAATCAAGTTCGTTCTTGAATAACATACACAATACTGAATTTAGATTTTTTGTTTTGATGCTCGAAGATTATATAGTTGCAAATGGAATTGTACCTCATTCTAGATTTGAACACAAACCTTTAAGTAAAAAGAATGACGCACTCCCAACCATGCGCAGTAACAGCCAGTCACATTGGAGCGAATCCTTCAGATAAAATAGTAGCCATACGATTCATTTTTCGTTACAATTGCAAGACCGTCAACATCATCTGGAAGGTGCACTCGTTTTATGTTGGAATTGCGATCACGCCTGTGTCGTACAAAAGTTTTGTGGCGATTGTTAATAATAATTCATGAATATCAATATATCTTATGTTCCTCTCCTCAATGGAATATAAAATAAGACAGCAATGTACACATCAGCTTATGGGGTCTTTGTCCCAAGGTATTTCCTCCACCGGAGCACTGCCCTAGCCTGGCGATGATGTAAGTTCCGACAGGTATAATTCAATACATGAGGAATTTTATTCAGATAATGAATTTTTTATATCATTTGGCTACAACACAATTAAACATTTCTGTTTATATATACAATCACTACGTTTACGTAGATACATACAACTATTTATTATCTAAGATTAATTACAAATAGAGGATCGCCACTTGAACATTCAAAGAAAAATAAGAGAAAACGTATGGAGCTATGAAACGTACTCAAGACTAGAATGAAGAGAATAACTCGAAATCTTATTTAAATAAAACAACGTATTTATTTAATTTCTAGTTGTTACAGAAGATGTGTTCCTATTTTACCGAATATGTTGAATCATTGATACTATGTTCGAGCTGAATGGCGTTGCATTTCCACTCGCCGCTACCGCTGTTGAGGTTACTGACATGTAATTATGGCACGATAATTAAATAGAACCACCACAAATGCTTCGCAAATGGTTAGTGTAAATATGTCTTTTTCGACAAAAATGAGTTTAAGAGAAGTGAATAGGTGCTTTTTAGTGAAACCGGAGACCACGGATGAAACAAACCGACGTTCGCGCATTCAATAATCATCAAAAGTACAGGTATAACTCTGTCCTTTTCTGACCTCATCCAAATTAATAATCGGTTTTGCGATAACAGTAACATTGTATGCTGACAACCAACCGGATGCGCTTCCTAGCGACCAAACAATGGATTATTGTGATGTGAATATTGAAGCATTGTATTATAATATGAGAATGCGAAGTAATGAAAAAAAATATCAGAAGTTTCAAATATGTATTCATCTGTTCATTTTCAGGTAAATGTCAATGAAAAACGACTAGTGATAGACTCAATATCCGTATTTCACACGAGATTTGATAAATTTATTTATTTTATTACACGCATGTCACCACTAATTCTACACATTAGGTAGTATAAAAAATGTTAAATATACAGAACTGCATTTTGAGTCAAATTCTTTCAACCTATTGCTATAGAATACCGCAGTATGCTAAGAGACGTGTTAAGACTCCGATCTCCAAAACGGAATAGTTCAAAAATAAAAACATGATTTGACGATTTTCTTGGAATGACTGGCTGAGTTAGCTCAGGGCAACTACTTTTTTAGTTACAGGCTGCTCTGATCGGTAGATTTTCGGAGTTTCTCCAACCTATACCAGGCGAATGCCGGAGCAGTGTCCAAAGAAATCGGACCATGGACCTCGCGCGATCTTGCCTTCTCCATCCCTTCCTTCCCCACCCCTCTTAAACAAACATACGCTTTCATGTATTTCACTACCACTCATGACGAAAAACCTGTCGGAACTTACATCATAACCTGACTAGTCCGGTGTCCCGGTGGGGGAGATACCTAGGGACAAAGACCGCGTAAGCTGACGTGTACGTTGGTGCCGTGTTTCATGTTCCATTGAGGAGAGGAACCTTGCCACCTCATGGGATATACCTTACACAATACGTACGGGACTAATAAACATAGCGGTTGACACGCCCAATTAATCAATATATCCATCGTTTGGAATGCCGTAAATACTCGATGCATCTTGATTTAAACGAAATATTCAATTTAATTAAGACACCTCAAATAACCAGATCACAATCAAAAACAACGCGCACCCCTAATTGAGGAGCGAACATTCAAAATGTGACACGTCCACTTCACTCTTTTCCAGTAACAATGAAAAATATAGTGCAAATTTTACACTTTACAACACCGTCTTTAAACCAATGAATAGTGAACTACTGAATATTGTAAGACTTTTCACGTTTCTTTCTGGGAATAAAATTTTAGGTAAAAACAACAGAAGAATTCGATTTTGGCCAAATGGATACGTCACCTTTGGTAATGTTTGCCCTTCAATTTAAAGCTTAATGCACTTTTTTGTTTCTCTGTTTCGATTAATTTGCTTCATAATGTGAACAAGTAAGGTATCTTTGAAGAGGCAATACGTCGACCAAATTGCCTACAACATATAGTTCTGATACGTTACACTATAATAAACCAGTGAAGCAGTAATATGCGATTTTAAGTATAGTTATGTACCTTTTGTTGACAGTTCGAATCCCGTCCGGCGTAGAAACACCCGTCAAGAGCGCCACAAGTACAGATTGCCGTCAACGAAGGAAATCCCCGCCTAGAGTTGCAGAGAACAGGCACGGCATGGGCTTTGACGCGGGTTACCGGTCATCGTCACACTTTGTCCTCCCCTCCTGCACCTCGTCCTCACTTCTCTCAACCCCAAGTTTCCTCGCGACGCCCGGCACTCTGTCGCCTTTGCCATCGACACAGTGGCTGCCTGCGTCAACTTCACTACGCCACTCGTGCCGCTACCAAGCCGCTCTTCGTCGGAGCATTCCCATTTATTCTGCTACACGTCAACACTGCTGTCTGGCTTTCTGCTGCCGTCTTGGCGCCACCGGACACAGTCCCCACCTCCGCTCTCACCACCACCCACGCGACAAGAGTCGCCGCCGCCGCCGCTCCTAACTTCTTGGCGCCGTACCCATCGTCTCTCACAACCCGCATGTCGACATTACTCCTCATTCGTCAACACTGCTGACGTCACCAATGTCCTCACTATCCGTCTCGGCGTCGTCAGTCTCCGAAGGGCTCACTCGCCAGAGCTCCGTCGTCACTTCCGCAGCAATCCGCGCCCAACCCATCATCTGCGTCGTTATCGTCAATGCCTCCGCCGCGGCCATCGGTCGCCCGTCCCCGCGTCGCCACGGGCGCCGTCACTGCCACCGCAGACGCCGCCGCCTCCGTCTTCGTCGACGGCTCGGCCGCCGTCGCCGTCGCCGCCGCTGCGGGGCAAAAACACGCTGGGCTTCCGGCTTCAGCCGGCGACAGCCAGGCGCCGCTTCCGGCGTCCCGCTCCGGGGTGCTTTAGCATCTTTTATTTCCCGGTCGCGAGGCGAAAAAGCCCCCTCCTTCCCCCTCTTTCCCCCCTCCCGTTCCCTCGCCCTCCTCTCCACCCACGCCGTTTCCTCCGCTCGCTTTCCTTCTCCCGTCTAACGCGACTCAAGATGGCGAACACAGCCCCTCGGATCAATGGCGCCATTGTGATGGTGACACTGTGTTGTTCGGGTGGCGGGGTGAGAAATGTCCGACTGTCACTAATTTGTTCCGAGGAGTTCTCTATGCTTTATTAGGCGGCGAAGCCGTGCTTAGAGAATACGTCCCCTGTTTCAATGCTAGATTTGGATGGTGACAGCAAACGCTATTCTTTGCCACAGAAGAATACGGACTCTTTTTTTATACAAAACATTCATTTTACTGGTGTAAGAATGAAAACGGACTGAAAGAATATTTGTTAAATGTCGCCACCACGCAGAAAATATGCAAAGCTGCGTCCGGAAAAATTGTCAATACTGGATAAAAGATAAATTCAAATATTTTCATTTTTCATAGGTGTTCATCCATTAAAATTCTGTCTTCCAAGTTTTCACAAACGCTTTTCTTTAAAATTTAAGTTTACTTTTATTTCATGTCAAAACACAGGTGAAAATCTGTGAGACGTACTATGGGCAGACGTGTGCTCGTTTTCTTGAGTTCTGGGATCCCTATCCTAATACATATAGAAATTGAATTAATGTTACAGGTGCAAACGATGGTGTTCCTCCAGAATTGATGAGATAATATTATCTCGCAAGTAATAAAAAATATTTGCAAAAACAAATCAGCGAGAAAATGGCGGACGATTATTTAAATATCAATATTCCACAGAGACTTTAAGAAAACATGCACAGATATTAAAGCTAAATTTTTGTTCAGAAGCAAAACAAGAGGCGATCTCAGCATTTTCTCAAATGATTAGGGAATTTGGACAAAAACATGATCGAAATAGTGGTCTTTGAGACAGAAACTGAGGTACAAAACTTATTGCAGATATATTTATTCTTTTAGAATTAGACAGTCGAAATTGTAGACAAAGCATTAAATATCATTGTTGAAATTAATTTTTTTTCTTTTTGATGCACAATATAGTCTTTAAATAGTCATAGAAACAATTTCGCAACAGAAAAGATTTTACCTGGAACTTAAATTGGTGTACCGATTTTAATCGTTATTGTCATCTAGCAATATGTTTGGAAATAAAGTGGTACATGCATTGTACGTACGTGAACTTTTGGTAGTGATCTGTTGATATTGATATCTGATGAACATGATTACTACGCAGAGTGTTGCAGTTATATGCATCTGTATTGGTTGAAAACATGTTCCCACCCTTGAGTAAATCACTTTTCACAAAAATTATGTATTGTGAGTTTTGTTTTGATTTTAATTCACTTTCATTCATTCATGGTTTTCTTCTTTTTCTGGCGTAAAGGGTATCATTTACCCACAAATCCACATACTCCCAGTATTGCTGCAGTCTTTCGAAATCATGGAGAATTAATTCCTCTAAAAGGGCAGTCACATCCACAATTTTTCGGGGGGGGGGCGCTTAGCTTCCGCCGGGGGGCCTTAGGACCCGCCGAATTATTTTTTTATTTAAAAAGTAAGCTGAATATAAATTCATTTTTATTTCTTAACTTATAGTTAATATTTATGCTAACATGATATACTGAATGATATTCATTTGTATAAAAAATCAATAAAAGCTACTTTTTTGACTATATTATTAACGGCCAGGGAGGCGTTGAATCCCTATGATCCTTCCTCGCCCTGGAGATTGATTGATCGATTGATTGATTGTAAATTTCTGTTTTCGGGCGCATCAACTGCTAAGGTCATTTGTCCCGTAGGTGTATTGCTTTTTTCCTCTTGGTAGTGATCTTCTCCCATTGGATGATGAGAAAAACCGCCGATCTGCAGGTTGGCTAGCGGGATTTTTCCCCAACCAGGTTTGTTCCACTAGCCGCGCATCGTCCCAGCCGGGACAAGCATTATGCTCCCGACATGTGCGGCAGTGATGTGCATGTAAGTGCAAGGGTGTGTAAGCAAGGGGTGAGGATAGGACAAGGGAGAGGTAGGAAAGATTGCGCGCGGTCCGAGGCCCGTGTGTTGTGATGATGCTCCGGCATTCGCCTCGTGATGATGGGAGAAACCATGAGAAACTACCGATCGGAGCAGTCGACAGCTGGAATTATCGTCCAGACAGCTGCTGAACTCGACTTAGCTATCTAGCTAGTGTCGAAAATCCTGCCAGAGTCGGGACTCAAAACCCCAGGACCCCTTTGTCATAGATGCTGCAATGACATCAGTTGTTGCCCTGAGTCATTTAAGCCGGTCCCACACCCTTGTGCGCGCCGCCGGAATGTGGATAAGCATATCACTCGATCTGCAGGATGAGAGTGGAAACGACGTAGGAGGAAGGCCTGCACAGTCGATTGCTCGTTCTTGAAGCTACCGCTCCGTGATTCTCCTGCAGTTGATTGGAGGTAACAGCGAATACGACCGACCATAGCACTTGGGATTTTAGGACTTCCTTCCAGCCAATGGTCGGCGTTGACCCAACTACGTAGTGTGGAAGATCTGTCACCATCAGCAGTCGAATTCGGACTTCTCGCTCTACAAGTCTGTCGAGGACAATTACACCCGGACTCGCAATCACATCTCTCTTGGCTTCCATCAAGACAACTGTTTAATATTTTAAGTTATCTGAATTATTTAATTTTAATTTCTTGAATAACAATCTTTATGTAATATTGTAGCCAATCACACTCGTATAGGAAACTGCAGTTCTCAATGAATGTATAAATTGTTAAAATCCATGAAATTTATTCTTACATTAGTTGAAAATACCTTCACTCGTGCCTTCACAGTGGTCTAGCACGTATGCGTCGAAGGGGGATGTGATTGGCTCGTAAATAACTAAAGTGCTGCAACATCAAAATGCTGCTCAACAAAACCGCATCGAATGCTTTCCCAAAAAGTTGCACACACTCTTCATTAACAATAAATAACATACTCTCTTATAATACAGTCTTCACAAATACTGCAATAACATAGTATAATACTTCTAGGCGATACCAGAGCTGGTTGACACCATTTGGGAGTTTCTTTGTGCAACTCAGATTTAGTTTTGACAAGTTTCAGTACATCGATGGAAATTTCATTTTTTTGCTACCTTATCCTATTGGTTTAATTCGTGAATGTTTGACTGTCGTACTTTTAGAATTGTTAAAAATTATGCAAGGTGTGACAAGCAAGCGCATTTGAGTGGTTGGATGGCATAGGTCATTATGTATGTTGACCATAGTTTTGGATAGGAGGGTACACTAATACCCTGAGAGTGTGGAAAAATACATCAATGTCAAAGTTATTAATACTTCAATGTCTTATTTACATAAATAAATAGAAATCAATTTATAACCGTTTTGTCTTGCAGAACAGCCTCACAATGGAAACTTCAACAGTCTTTGTAGTTTCTAAATTAGGTATTTAAAAATCAGTCTTTAATTTCATTTCATCACTTTTTACCTCTTTTAATGAGTTTTTAATGATGTTTCTGTGTTGAAAACATATTTCAGAAATGACATGAAATTGTATATAATTACAATAGTAGGTTGTTGAATCACCACAACGAGAGTGTCCACTGCGTCAACAGCGGCCACATCAAGCACAAAATTTTTAAAACAAGAATTGACCGCTTTTTTATTATTTATTTAGTTGACGTCAAAAACAGGTAAAAACTGTGAGCGACATTCTACGATGAGAAGTGTATTATGTGCATGTTTTCTTAATTCTGAGAGCTCTACCCTAAACCATATGCAAGTTCAATTTTGAATACAGAGAGAAATGAGCGTTTCTACATTGTAATGAACGCTTCCTCTTTCTGGATCGAAAATTGCAGTGTGGAGCATAAGCTTTCTATTGGTGAAGACTTGAACGAAGATAATTTAATTTCTCCTTCTATTATACTCAAAGAAAAAGCGGAAAACATAATATTAACATTGCAATAATGTAACAAAAATACTGTTTTCAACCTTTTTGTCCCAGACACGTTAAGGAGTTGGAGAGGGTTACAAAAATTTTGAAATATTTACATGGCCCCTACTGGAACAAAATCGAGCTGTGGAAATAAATGAATTAAAAATTCAACAAACATAAAATTGGCTATTTCAAAGCAAGACATATATTCAAAATGTTAACCATACGTGCCATACTGCCAAAATGTTAACCATACTGTTAACCATACGTGCTACATAACAAATTTAGTATTGCAGTCGTAGAATACTGGGAGAACTACGAAAGTTGAATTGAAGCCACTACTACTGCTTTTACTCTAGGGGTGAATAAAACTATTAGAAAAATATTTTTATTGTGTGAATTAATTTATTAGGAATTCCGGAATAGTCAACTGCTAAGGTTATTGTCCCGTAAATTTATTGCATGTTTTTATTCCAGCAGCTTGCGGCGACCTTCCTCAGCTGGCTGATGAGATCCAACGCCGACCTACCCGTCGACTTGCGAGGAGTTTTCACCAACAATATCTTCCACTACCGGGGGAGTTTTCACAAACAAAATATCTTCCACTAGCGGGGCACCGTCCCAGCCGGGACGAGCTCTAAGCTCCCGACATGTGTAGTGCGTGTATGTGTGTGTGTAAGTAATGGATAGGACAAAAAAGTGATAGTAAAGGATAGGACAAAAAAGAGGAAGAAAATATCGGGCGCGGTCCGTGGCCCGTTTGTTAGGGTTCTGCTCTGGCATTCGCCCAGTGTTCATGGGAGCAACCACAGAAAACTACAGATCAGAGCAGCCGGTGGCTAGAATTCTCCGCCAGACAGCGGTTGAATTTGACCTAGCTATGCAGCTAGTGTCGAAAATCCTACCACCGTCGGGATTCAAATTTAAGTAACTGCTGGCCAGAGGGACTGCAGCGACATCAATTGATGCTCTGATATACCTACGTCGGTTGTATGCAGCCGATATGGTTGGCAGACAGTAAATGGAGCTTGCTGATATTGTGCCAACCAATCACAGTTAAAAACTGGCAACTAGCTCCAAACGGGATTTTTTGATTAAAGATTGCCATAGAGGGGTCAAGGATACTCAAAAATAAAACAATAAAAAACGTACACAAAAATTAAAAGATTGGCCGAAGGTTTCAGCTGAAAATGTAAGAGACCCAAAATATGTCCTTCCCAATATTACAAAAGATAAAGAACTACGTAAATATTCCCCTCCAAGCTCTAAAACATATTTGAGATGACGGTTCTACCATCGTTACGCTGATCATACTGACACTTATTAGGGGAGATTGTCAGGTTGTGCAGGACACAGGACACAATGCTAGGGTTTATGGAAGCTACGTACTAATATAGGAACTCAAGCCAATCAACCCCTTGTGCTGATCTGCCTCGGTCTCCCTTACACTGCTTTACATACCTGTAATATCAAAAAAGTTGCTGTTAAACAACGCAACACGTGAAGAATATTTAAAATCATGCTACTTCTAACTTGCATCTTTGTTGTCACATGAGCTGTATGGCAAGCTGTGACTCAATGAGCGTGAGAAACCAGTCGGTACGGGCGGTACGAGAACAGGAAGATTAACACAATCAAATATTTGTGTGTTTCAGACATAATTGGGAATGTTTCATTGTTCTTTCCCGAGTTCCTGGTTATCTAACAAAACTTTAGACATCTCACACACGGCCGGAAGCTGCATAATTTTCTTTTAATTTCGACGCGCTTTGGAAATTAGTAATATAGATAAGGAATATTTCCTTATTCGTAAATTAAGTTCGCATTATGCCTGAAGATTGGTGCAAACATAAAAATCCGAAACTTTACAACGATGTGACCGTTTTCAACTAATGTAACAGTAAATTGCATGGATTTCAACAATATATTCATTTAGAACTGCAATTTCCTATATGTTCATTGTCTATAATACAAGAAATATATACAAGAAAGTAAAGGTAAAGAAAGTAGAATTAAAGTTGTATTTAAAGTGAGGTCTTCCGTTTTAAATCGTTATATATTTTTTGTTATTATCATGTTTGGATATCAAAAGCAATAGACAGTTCTGAATTTGAAATAAAATTGCATATTCGGTGCTGAAGACTTTCGACTCTCTCTGCCTTACACGCATTACGTTCATCGTAATTGGACGATTATAAAATATTTCTCCGTATTTTGAAACAGTTAGTGTGATATGGGAACAACGCATTTTACTGTATAATTTTCCGAGATTCATTTGATGATAGACACTTCAAAGTTTAGAGGATTGAATTTCATTCCTAAACACATACATCTGTTTCATAAAATCCATTGAGTTAATATGATGGATTCTATTACATCCCTTCACATTGGGTTCATCCATAAACATAGAATCTGTAATTAAGTGTTCTATGTGATTTTGAAATTGGTGTTATTTCCATAACATAAACGTTTTGTATATACGATATCTAGCACAGAACAGAGATCTATTACAATGAAAACAAAAGGTAAACAATACGACAACGTTTATCAAAACAATTCATCATATAAAAGGGTTTTATAAAAAGGTGCAAAATGTTTTGTGAAGTATTTACATTTTATTGTTAAATAGAAATCTGCAATCAGCGATATTAATCCATAAGCAAAGATGCAGCATAATAACGGTGGCTATAAACAAATCAGTTTTTTTTATATTTTACAGTATCCTTTAATCACAATGCTAAAGAATATCATTGGGTAAAGGAAAAACTGGTCAGTGTAAATTCATTATTGTTTCTTTCAAACATACTCTTTGAATCTCCTCATCAATTTTAATATTCTGAGTATTATACGATTTACATACTTTTCTGGGAGTCTTTTCATGAATTCATGATATAAAAAAATAGAGATAGTTTTAATATCATATTTGTCATTCCGGTATTGAATAGAACCGTCGTATAATGAAATTAATGGATAAAAATTAGAAACAGCATGTCTGTTCTCAATAAAATTATTTATGTATTATTTACTTCTTATTTAAAAGAACTGATAAATGTTAAATGAAAGTACGAAAGGTGAAAAAGGAGAAGATTTCACGAAACGTGCCTGTTTGGGTAATTAAAATAATTGCCATTATAATCATTAAACATGGATTTGGTTATTTAATATTCGAATCGTTTTACTTTACATTAGCAGCTCTTTTGGGTGATTTCTGAGGAGCACTACCCCACTCCAACTGTTATGTCTGTTATACAGAATTTTAAACGGACTTCTTCCTTCTTCTACTTCCATCACGTGTTCACACGATGCTTCTGTGTATTTTCTTATTTCATTATCATCTCGTACTTTAAATTGCCTATTGTATAATAATTTCATGATTGCTTCACCGGTGATTCTAAACTTTAATTACCGTTTCATTTCTTTACGAAAGATAATTTCATCTATTTACACCTTGTCGATAAGTTATTGTAAAAATTTCAGCGGAATGCGTCTTTTATTTTATTAATTTATTTACTTTTTACTTGTTAAGTTTGAATTCTGGGAATATGGCCGTAATAGTCGCGAACTGTTGAAACTCTTGCGGGCGTTCGTTCGTGGGGAACCCAGACAACACGAGTGATGAATGTGGGGGTGAAAGTAATTCAGCACACACGAAGTGACGAACGAGAAGTTTGAAGGAAGAATAACGAGAGTATCTCCAGGACAAATACATTAGATTCGATCCCAAATACCCTTTGAAGAAAAGAAAAGCATTCTCGCAAGCTGGAATGAGTCGCGCTATTTGAGTGTATTAATCCTCTTCTACTTAAAGAACATCACGAAGGATAAAAATAAGCATTTCTCTCGTTTTTTATCAATAAGCGAATGAAAAAATATCTAAAATAAAAACAACCCAACTTCAAGAGACACAACTTTGTGCAATCCACACACAGACGAAACAATTGTTCTACCTCCGGATGGAATGTAAATAAAACGCATGTTATGCTGGAGACCTTATAACCAATTAAAGAAAACCGCTTGTTGTGCAATGCGATGTACAAATATTAAGCATTTACTAGGCAAAAGCATGCGGTTTTCGGATTTTAAAAAATGCGCAACGGAGCGGCGTACCCCGAGACCGAGTGCGGGGAGGGGCCTGCGTTTATTTGACGGCGTCTCTTGCCCGCTATACCACAGGATCGCCGTTAGGAATGTGGGAATTTGATTTGTGCAACCGCGATGTCCGTTATCCCACTCCTCGCTCCCTGACACCCCCGCGTTGTTCCGCGAGACTCGTGTGGAGTTTTGCCAATTATTCACTGATAAAACTCGCGAGTCGATGTGGATCGATTTTGGATTGTGCTACCTACAGCTAAGACCGCAATGTGTGGAGACTGGCTTGATTATTTTCGTCCCCTCACATCAAAGAAACTCTCCATTCTCCTCCCCTTGAGAAGAGAGAGGTAGAGAAAAGAGAGAGAGAGAGAGAGAGAGAGAGAGAGAGAGAGAGAGAGAGGAGAGTGAGAGAGAAATTCCTGGTGCATTAATTAACTACTGTAAATGAAGCTTCATGAGAACAGCTTACTTCGTGTATATCTTGATGACACTACATGTTTGTGGTACGTTTTCCTATCAAATTTTCCTAAATGCAGACCTCACATGCATTATATTGTATAAAGTTTAATTAGTGAAATCACGGTACAATTATTGGAATATGCTAATGCAAAATCATTAAAGACAGATTTAGTTTATATAAGCCCTGCCAGAATCCGATCGCATATGGTGAATATCTCTCAGGCAGGGATTATTAGCGGCTCATTCTAAGCCTAGATTCATGGTTTATTTGGTGATGGCAAGCACCTTTAAATAGTCGGGACTTGCATATTAGTAATATTATTTTATGAATAGCTATATGACAATTTGTTCCAAAGGAACAGGGGGACCGAATAATGTAAATTTCTTTACTCAAATTGTTCAAATCATTAGTCAGCTCTTACGGTGGTGACAATTGTGTTTATTTCTCAACTTTGTTTTTCTTTTGTTCAGGGATCACAAATTTAAACGATCCGAGACTTGATCGCAACACTCCTCTCGGAATATTTGAGTGTTGCGGCAGTTATCTGGATCATCGGAACTAGCGTTTACATAAGCTCATTATACTCGTATTACAGCACTCATCATACAAAAGGGTTATTTCAGGTTTAATAACATTTTTGTTATATCTTGGAGTGTGAGACGGATATTCTACGTTTAATACAAATATGTCCTGAAGAAAATATTCATATCGGGTACCTTAGTAGTCCGAAATAGAGCGTTAAGTTCATTGATATTTCTCGTATCTCAGCATTATCGATAGATAATATTACTTAATTATATTAACTAGTGCTGAAACAGTAATTAACGAAATACGGAATTTTAATTGTTATGTTACTGGGAGAGTATAAGTTTACTTAACAATGAAACATCGTTATTATACATGTCGGTAACAAGATCTGTGCTTGTACTTATTTCTTAAAGTGGGTTATAAAGTACACCAGGAAAATGTTTATTTACGATATTTATTTTAAAAATGCCTGTTTATTTACGAATCTTTAATATTTGTCAAAACTGACTTACTTAACGGTGGGAACATATTTTCATGCAATACTGATATTCATAATTACAACACACGTCGTATAAATCACGTTCATCAAGTGTCAGTATCAAGAGCTTACTACAAGAAATCCACTTACAATACATGTACGTTACTTAACAACGCATTGCCAAATGAAATTAAACAATTAAAGTCGGTACACAAATTTAAGTTAAAAGTAAACTTTTTTGTGCTGCATAGCACTTTCTATATAATTAGAAACTATATTGATCATCGAAAAGAAAAGAAATGTTTATTTTAACAAAAGAAAGTATATAATGGATTAGTTTACATTTGTATTGTATAATTTTTTTAAAAGACTTAAAATGCCTGTAAGAAGTAATGCACTACAGTTTCCGGGTCAATGACATTCATCTCGATCAGGTTTTTGTCCAGTTTCCCTGATCCATTGAGCAAATGCTGAGATGGCCGTTTGTTTTGCTTCTGGACATAAATGCAACTTCACTATGCGCACGTTTTGTTGAGTTCTCCTTTTGCTTGTAGTAGTAGGAGTAGAGCTGAGGGCGAGTTACTACATTGTTTGCAATTTAGAAAAATAAAATCTGCAGTTTGTTTACCGTTGCAAATACTTTTTCTATAATTCGGAAACAAAAATATATAGTTTTTCAATGTTGCTAATCTCACGATTTTTTAAATATTATTATTATTATTATTATTATATTATTATTATTATTATTATTATTACGATTATTATTGTTGTTGTTTTTGTTGTTGTTGTTGTTGTTGTTGTTGTTGTTGTTGTTACAACTTTCATTCATCTTTCAACTATTTATCGTTAAAATGTTGGGATGGAATTCCGGTACTCAAGAAAACGAACGCAGATAATCTTCTCCCCCATACGTCACACAGTTTTTAACTGTTTTTTAACCAAATAAATCAAATGTTGGAGAATCAAAAACTGATGATGTCATTAGCAATCATTCAATTATTGGAATACAATCCGGAATCTAAATGAAAAAAAATAATTCACAGAATCTCGGTTTGTCTTTTTATGTAATATGGACTAATCGTAAATGGAAAATAATTGTTATAGACATTACAGTTCGAGTGAACTTAGTACAAGTAAATACAATTGTTTTCCGAATCATCCCAAAATATCACCAAGAATTGATGGGATGTCAGTCAAAGTACATATTGGAGTTAGAAATACATGATGCACAACAAACGTATTACTTATTTCAATGAGCATTACTATGAGAAACAAACCATCTACCGCAGAGAAACAGTTCCCAAGAAGGTTTACAGAAACAAATTATGTTGATCATTTCCAATCATAATTAAGTCATTTTCAATAATTCACTTAACCTCCTTATATGAGTGTAATATATAATTTTGCCATTCTCTGCACATTTAACTACCTCGAAATACGTGCTATTTACAAAGACAATTCCTTATTTTTTAGTATCTAATTCAAATTTTTGATGGCATCTATTGTCTACTTTTTATAGAAAGTTCTGAGAGGTAAGAATGACTTATTTACCTCTTCACTACAATCACAAATACAACCGTGAGTCTTCTGAAGCAAGTGATACAAGTGACTGCGACTGAAGCAAGTGATACACTAAACTGTGAATCTTCTGAAGCCTCCAAATGAAAGTCTCATGTAATTTAGAGAGAGGGGATATTGAATTATTATGCAGGAATCATTCAAACGATTACCAATCTATAACGGTAGTCACCCATTAAGCGGGCGCCTTTGTGTTATGATTAATTATATAATTCACTGAGAACATACAAACGTATTTCAGCTCTTGAATCATTACTTGGTCAGAAAATCAGCTTCTAACCTAAACTCAAGTTTCCAACCTCTAACTCCGAGCATCAAGTCAGTTGATATCTCACTCCATGAAGTCGATCGATAATGGCTGAATTACGAATAAAGCAGCCACTTCTGAAACGCTCACCCAAAGGAGGTTAAGTTTCACCCTCAGCCAGAGCATTCATGCCTATCAGCAATGAAGTGGCTGCTATTCACAATTTCGAACATCCATTATATTACCCTTGCACATGTAACCCGATAGAATTCATTTAATCATGTTACGTGTAATGCTGAGCCGTTCATACAATATAAATGGGTACAGAACAAAAAGGTTTAGGGTCGCAAATGAATTATTTGGTCAATAGAATTATTCTGTCAAATATCAATGATACGTAATTGTTAACATTTAAATATTTCATCTTCTCATGACAAAAGTTAAATCAAATTAAGAGAATGAGGTATTTTCATAGTAGAATTTGTTCAAATCGTATCTACTTATCCTTCTGATTCGCAGCATTCTCTGAATTCTCTTTATCCTCTCCCGCTCCTAAGCACTTAGCAGCGGAGCAACACGATTGACGACCACAGAGAAGTGCTAATCGCGAGGGCCAGGGGCCTGCAAAGTGCGCCGCTGCCCGCCGGGAGATTGCTCGCGGAGCGTGAAGATGGAATCAGTGAAGAGGCCCGCAAGCCTGCCATTGGGCGGCTGGGGCGCGCACGCTGCACCCGCTGCCTCCCTTTGTCACCCGCCCCCACCCCTCTCGCCGCCTCCCGCCGCCCCCCTCCGCCCCCACCGCCCCCCTCCGCCCCCACCGCCCCTGTCAGCTCGTCCGCGCATCCGCCTGTCGCCCGAGGGACGAAAATAACTCCGGATGGATATTCATGGAATTTAAAATGGTAGCTCTTGTTAAAATGCGTTTACCAAATTCAATTTTGGTCGGTACTGGACAACGTGAAATACCACTTTGCTGTGAAGCACAAATACATTTTTAAACGTGTGTCACTAAACCTTTACGCACCCGAAAAGGTTTGCCGTAGTTTATGAAATTAACATACAATGACCGGGCCCCATTTTAACGAGCACGACTCAGATAATGTAGTTTTAAACTCACGCTAACTGACCGTAAGATGCGTTGCCGGTTAGTTCTCAAACTGGTATTCGGTCTCAAACGGAGGATCCAAAAAGCTAGAAAATTCCCTGAATGCTGTCGCCTTCTCAAGGACCACTTCTCTGATAATGTTCATACACTTGTCAAATACAGTGAAGTTCACAGAAAATAAATGGCTTGTTTCCTCTGTCCTGAGACCACATTCTTTGAAGGAGAAAAACATCACAATTCCTTTGCTACATCTCTACGGCCTAATGCGATTCGCAAGGTGCGTTACCTAACATACGTCAAAAAGACCTCACTTCATTATAGAAGATGGAATGAAACGACGACAACAAGCTGTTTCTTGTGCAACGACGGCCTTGAGAGGATGCTTTGAACGTGGCGCCTTACGACAGAAACGATCCTTCCAGGGATTCACCTTCGATCGTCCGGTAGAAGCCAATAACGAGCAACATGTTTGCTCGCGCAGAAAGGAAGTCCATTTCTTAATGCCTTTGGTGTAGGGACGTCGTCTATGCTGTTTGCCTGCCAAGAAATGCTTTGCACGTGCTCCGCCTCGTACGCTGCTTGAAAAGGCCAAAAGTCCATTTGTTCGGTTTTCTCGGAATGAATAAGAGGTTCGATAAAATATTCCGGGGCAGGATTCGGAACGGGATGTTGCGCGGGGCGCGAGGGGGAGGGGGAGGCCGGAGGAGGACGACTGAGAGGGAGAGCGCGGGCGGTCTGACGCAGAGTGCGGCTCTGAGGAAAGAGGCAAAGCGCGGGTGGGTGCCGGGGGGCGGGGCGGGGTGGCGGGCCGGGAGGTGCAAACGCGCTGGCGAAGCGCGGGTGCGGGGCTGCGGGTGGGGGTGGGGGCGGGGATGCGCGCGTCAGCGGGGAGTGGCGGGAGGAAGTTATGGACGAGCGCGACGCGGCGCAGATGCGGAGTGAGGAGCCTGCGCGGAGGATATGAGGCGGCTGTCGGGCCGGCGCGGGGGGCAGGGGCCGAGCGCGGGGCGTAGGGCTCGGAGAGGTGCCGGGCGACAATCGCAATGAACTCGGCGGGCAGATTGATTGATTAAAATAGTTTCCTAGCAAGTCAACCACTGAGACCATTAGTTCTGTGCCAAAAGTGTAGTGCAAGTTATATCCCAGAAGGTGGCGATACTCCTCCCCCTCTGATACGTGAGATCCATTGCCGACCAACACGTCAGCTTGTAGGGTTTCTCCCTCTTGGTATCTCCTCCGGCGGGGTACGGGAGAAGGACTACCCTCACGACTGATCTCCTGAATGTATAGCAGTGTAGTGCATGCAAATATGTGTTCGTGTGCAAGGAGATAGAATAGTACAACGATGAGGAAGGAAATATCGCGTAAAGTTCGTGGCGCTTTTGTAAAAGTGCTCCTGACGTTCGCCTGCCATAGAACGGAGAAACTACGGTTGCCAAGAACAGCCGGTCGCTAGAATTATTCTCCAGACAGGAGATGCATTATAGCTATGTAGCTAAAGTCGAAAATGTGCCACCGTTGAAAATTGGCACCCTAGGATCTTCCAGTGCACAAGGAACGGCGATGATGTTACTGAGCCGTCGTAGACGGCATAGGTAGCAGATCAGCGCATCGGTTACAGACCAAGTGGTGGATGCTCCCGAGACGGCAGCATGACGCGGGTGCGCAGCAGTCATGTGCCCCCGACGACTATCAAAAAAGTGACAAGCTATGGAAGGCGTGGTGTACCGGCAAGCCATATACTGTTTTGGAGACCTTCCATCCCTGGATTTTCGGCGGCGGGTTTTCATGGGGTTCTCATGTTTCTCTTGCATCCCATTCAATCATTTCTTCATCGTTTGTATCACATCATAGTCTTCATGACATATTCGCCAATTCTATAGTCATCACGGGTAAGACCACTAGACTCATATATTGTGATCATTATCGTGATGTGTTAAAGAATTAAGGATATTAATGAAAAAAATTAAGGAATGCTACGTAGACTTCCCCTGCTCCCACTTGTTCTAGAGCAGAAAGAGACAATCGAGAAACTGGCGCAGAAAACCCCGTGAATGTGTATCGGCTTTGAGTGTGGTGGTCACTAGATAATAGACTGGTGCGTGGAGAGGGGAGGGGTGGCGGTGGATGATGGGTGCAGAACTTTTTGCCGAATGATTCGGTGCTTCAGCACGGATGAGGATCAAGTGAAGGGCGGATAGGAAGTGGCCGCGTGAGGGCATAGGGATGAGAACTAGATGGAATGGATGAAAGATAATGAGATAACGAAATATAAATGCGGAGAAAGACGAGGGCAAATTAGAGAGATTGATTGCAGCTATTCGAGGGAACTTATGATCAGGTTTAAACAGCTCTGCTCAGAGATGTAGGCAAGAGCAACGTGCACAAGCTCGGATGCAGACCTTAAAGGGTAGCATCTGTAGAGATAATATGTCGTGAATAGAAGAAATATATTTTAATTATTTAATGTCTAGTAAATGTATGTTAACATTTATTCATACGGGAAATTAACTACGATTGAATTGAATTTTAAAATACCCTGGTCTGGCAGAAAGCAAAAGAAGTGCGATTTGGTGTATCTCGTAGAAGGCTTTTCGTGCGGAAAAGATTGAAGTAGAAATTGCGGGTTGCATCTTCTTATTCTGACAAATGTGTGGTAGGTTATGAACGCGAGGTCACAAAAACGATGTGGTCGACAGAACTAACATGACAGGGGGAGACAAGAACTGAATACTTAGAGAAAACCACGGTAGGCATTCGTGCAGAGCACGGACGCAAAGAGTAAAGCACTGACGCAGGGATGCAATGCGTACCAATGCTTTGCATGCTGGTATTGCTAGGACCCCGATGCGTGCGTGGGCAGAGTGAGGACGAGGGCGAAGTTGAGGGAGAGGGCAAGGACGAGGGCGAGCGCAAGCGAGGGCGAGGGCATGGCCGAGGGCATCTGCGACCGCTAGGGCGAGCTCGAGGGCGAAGGCGAGAACGAGGGCAAGAGCGAGGGCGAGGACGAGGGCGAGGGCATGGCCCAGCACTAGGGTGAGCTCGAGGGCGAAGGAGAGAACGAGGGCAAGAGCGAGGGCGAGGACGAGGGCGAGGGCATGGCCCAGCACTAGGGTGAGCTCGAGGGCGAAGGAGAGAACGAGGGCAAGAGCGAGGGCGAGGACGAGAGCGAGGGCGAGTGCGAGGGAGAGGGCTGCTGCGCACTGGTACGAGTGAGCGTGCACATCGGCGTGTGTTCGGTGAGGCGCGAGGGGTTAAGCCTGTTGGGGGAAGCTGTGGATGGACCGCGCCTTCGAATGACTTCCCCTGCTCTGGATAAATTGTGTTGAAATTTAATTGAACTCTGGTGAAAATTGAATTTCAAACTGTCATGGCCCACTTACGCATAAAGTAGATGGCCCATCACATGTCGTGGTTTGTTTCACGGAACATTTCTCTCGTGAACCAATAGAGAAACGTTGTGGAAAATAGCAATACATGTTTTTTCCCAAAATACGATTTCTTCTAAAACAACTGAACAAACAAGATAAAAAATTCCGTATGTATACGTTCTGTTATATTTGCATAGGTGTACAGAATATTGTTAAAATGGCAAATAGCCATCGGAGGGACTTCCTGAGGCCATTTGAATGTATGCCTTTGATTTATGATCAACCATGTTTCGGGAAATTTGCTTCTAAAAAGATAATGAATGCTGTTATAAATAGGTGACAATGGCGATAAAGCAACGTTAAATAGAGGCATCGAGGACACGGCAGATTCGCAAGCAAACCTGTCGCCCACAGCCAGTCGAAGCGCCCACTGCGCCGCCCACAACGGCGGCGGCGCGGGGCGCAGGCACGCGCGAGGGCCGCGCAAGGCAAGGCAATGAGGCGGCCGAGGGCACAAGTGCAGTGACGCGTGCGGCGAGCGCGTGGGTGTGCGAGCGGGAGGGAAGCGCGCGCGGCTGGAGCTGAGCTCAGGGGCGGCTGGAGGAGCGTGCAGATGGAAGTGCGCCTACGTGAAAGTGGTCGTACGCACGTACGTGGCGGCGTGCGGGCGCGCCCGAGAGAGTGCGAACGCAGGGGCGTGGAAGGTGCCGAGGCGAGGGAAGGGGTGGGGGTGGGGGCGGGGGCGGGCGGAGACCATCCCGCAACGCGCCTCGCCCCTGCTTCCCTCCGCCCTCCTCCGCTCCGTTTCGTTCCGCGAAGTCGGGACAATTATGTTCTGTAATTGCTGGATCCCGTGACCGTACATTCTCACGCTAAATTTTATGTTCTCATGACGGAATAATTCAATCGTCGAATCCAGGATGATTTATCGCGCTGGTGAGAAATCGTGACTGAGGATACTCCTTTGAGTTTAGATCCGAGAAAATTACTCCGGTCTCGTCGTACGCTTTTTGCAGACGTTTTTCATACAAAGTGGTGTCACATTCGTGTGAATTTGGAATTATGGCCGTAGAGAAGACGAATCACCTTTACTTCCAGTTGGCCATTCCCCACTGTTTCGTGGCTAGCACAAACGGAAAAATATTTGTCCGCACAGTCAGATCCGTGCAGTAACTGGAGGGTCAAAAGCGTATATGGCTGATAACATAATGATTTAGGTTATCATCAATGGGAACTAGTGAAGCATCAAAACTGTTCAGATTTAATTCTCTTACTCCAACGATAGGGTAGATAGAATAGGAAAATTCAGCATCAGCATTTCAGAATTTATTAGGCACAATAAAAGCGAGTCAACACCAAATTATAAATATTATATCACTGTCTTTTCTCTGCAACTTCAGGTTAAAAATGTATAGTATCAATTATATTAATTCGGTCTTGTGCATTTATTTTATATTAAATTATGTCTTAGTATTGAATAATTTTCTTTCTCTTGTTTTTAGCATTTGCTCTCAGTCAACTCTGAATATTAATCTTACATAATAATTACGTGTATGATACCAGTGTCAAATGAACTATGACTAAGAAAAAACACCTGTTACCGAGAAAATGACATAGCGCATTTAATCACCACGGGCTGCTCTATCAGAATGTCATAGGGAAAATGCATTCGAAAACATATTTGTGCCCCGTATTCATACCATTGTATACAACTATTTGAGGTTTTTTAATCAACCCCCGATCGAGCCTTTAAGCCCTCAGACAAGTGGGACGATTTGAGAATGTGCAGTGTGTTAATCTTTTGTTGCCGTTATTACCGTTGACTTATTTACCGTTACCTTATTTTACCGTTGAGAATGTGCAGTTTTTTCATCTTTTTTTACCTTTACGTCTTCCAATACCTACGCCATAACGCCGACATGAACTGACCTGGAGGGACGTGATAAGGGTGAAACATTTAACACTCCCGCCAAGCGTGAGTTGCGTAGTGCTATTTGACGAATATATGGTGTAAACTTTCAAACAAATAAGGAAAGTTCTCCCTTTCTGAAGTTTCTCTCATTCATGACAACGGCGACCCTCAGAGTTGTGCTGAAACGATCTAGAGCAGATGGCTCCTACTCTGTCATTCGGCTGACTTAACGGCGAGTGATTTTCATCTCTTCCTCGAATTGAAGAATTGGTTAGGAGGCTAAAGTTTCCAGACCAATGTGGAGCTTCAAAGCAAAATTCAGTCCAATATCACATCAGTGGCGGCAATGTTCGACAAAGTGGGAAACGAAAAGCTTGTTCGCAGATAAGACAAATGCCTGAATCTTCACGGCAATTATGTAGAAATGTAACTATGTACATAACTTTTGGTAATAAATTCATTTATTTATTTACTTTTGTGTTTTTGTTATAGTTCATCGAATGTTGAAAACAAACGGCCCTCGTATACAACGACATAAATAGTTATTTATGCACCAAGCGCGTTATAAGGATTCTAATAAGCGAGCGGCGACAAAATGCCGGAGGGTCTTTAGTCTCAAGCCTTTTTGTCGCCCATTTGTCGCCAGATATTTTTACCTTATTTTATTGATTCAGATTTATTTATTTACTAATTAACTAGAAGCTAAATTGACTCGGTTTGTCTTTTGATATTTTTCTCTCCTAATTCTCTTTCATTATTGCCTCTCATAATTCCTTCCATAAGAAAACATGTACCATCATTTAACTGTTTTCATATTTCCCTCGAAAGATGATCCTTCCGATTTAGCTAAGTTATGCAGTGTATATCGAGATCCATGTCGAAGGCAATAACAAGCTATAACGTAGCAGTAAAAAGTAGAAGTAATTCCTCACTTTCGTACTAAAATCTAAAACATAAAAATGACGTGAGAAGTTATAAGGGAAATACGAAAGTACGGGAACAAAGGTATCAAACATTGAACCCGAGAAAACGACCAACACTCTTGAAAAGTGGGGATTCACACTAGAGACCGCGACTGAAGTTTCTAGTTTCCTCGAAAGCAGTAGTTCGTCTGAAGATGTCGCAGGCAGGCAGGCGGAGCCCCAGAGGCAAAGAACGTCCGCGGAACCGCATCCCAAATGAGTGAGGCGCCCGCCCGAAGGTCCAATAATCACACAAAGGGTTCCGCGAGGAATGCGAGCGCCCCAGCGGCGGCCGGCGGCCCCGAGGGATTCCG
This sequence comes from Teleogryllus occipitalis, assembly GCA_011170035.1. NCBI lineage: Eukaryota > Metazoa > Arthropoda > Insecta > Orthoptera > Gryllidae > Teleogryllus > Teleogryllus occipitalis. The sequence continues at coordinate 162,153 of BLKR01002756.1, forward strand.
GGGCATCGGGGCGTCCTCCGCGCTCCCTCGCGCTCCCCCTCTCCCCCTCTCCCCTCTCCCCCCACCCCCACCGCGCGGCGCCCCCACTCGTTAAACAACGGGATTCGCAGCCGGCGGCGCTGTTTGTGTTTAGATGCAAGGAGCTGGCGTTGCGCATTGTTTACAAAGCGAGCGATATTAAACGCATCTGTCTGCTCTGTGTGACACAAGATTAAGTCAAAAATGGCTGTGCGCGCTCAGCCCACACTGCATGGTTTCACGAAACGAGCATTAAAATTAAAATATTCTGTTTGAGTAGCTCTTCATACAAATATTCCTATTCACGTTTCGTGCACGATTTTACGTTCGAGTGGTGGTTTAAGGATTGTTCTTCAAAGGTCAGTAGATCCAACACAGTTTTTACATTATCTGGCAATTTGTTACTTCATTAGAAAGAGTAGGGTGGAAAATATATCTGAAAAAAAGCAAAACAACTTCTACAATAAATTTTAGAAACCTATGGTAACAAATTCGAATATATCAGAAAATGAAAACTGATTTTTCTGAAACTGTTGTAGAGTTAGTGAAGAAAGAGAACAAAAGTAGGATATGTAGTCCCAATTCTACAGTGTATTGATGTATGTATTGTATGACATTGTATTGATGAAACACTTCTAAATGGACATAAAAACGAATATTATTGTATTCTTTTGTCCCCAGCCGCCACACAAAATCAAAAGGGCCACCAATCGAAATTAATTAAAGGAAGCCTATCTGGTGTTGGTATATTTTGAAACCCCAAACTCACTCCAACTTCCCATCCCTAACCGCAAACACACTCCAACTACCGAATTGTGCGCCGCGAAAACTACCGAATTGTGCAGGCAGAAGTCGTTTCTATAGCACCAATAACTTCTATGATTTCATAGTAAATCGGTAGGTTTTATAATTTTTTATTGCTTAATAGGATGTCCTTCCGAAAAATCGTTTTTAGAAGCATATCATTAAACCATAAATAATAATGTACAAATATCTTTAAGCTTTTATCTTGCTTCAGTAGTTCAAACTACAATTGCGGGGATGCAAGAAATTGGTATAGATATATCTAACATATATTGCATCCGATACATCATATATTATATATTATGGATGTTCATGTTATACTGGTGTAAAATACATGTAAGCTATTGTGCTATAATACTCATTTTAAAATTAACTGCACATTATCAATTTTCCTAACACTTCTAGAATAAATGACTTGTTTGTCTTTGAATGATACTTTGGTTCGATTTAATATTAACATGCATACAACGAATATTGCAGCTTCGAAATATTTAAACTTTAATACAATCGTAATAAATATTCTGCGACTTGTCCAATGCCCTACTGAAAGTCAAATAGCATCGCATTTCTTGAAGAAATATCTGAACTTCATCCCAGCGGGTGGAAAAACACAGTCAAACGACGGCAGAAACATGGCGATTAATTTATAATCGTGTTGTGAGTTACGAGACGGTCTGATACATAAATGCATGAGACAATGCTTCATGAGTCAGCAGTGTGTGCGACTTTTCACTAGATGTAAGATGAAGATAAATTCCTTGATGATCCACGCTGTGAAAAATGATGTGATACTTTCACGAGTACATTGAAAAGTCCGTGCAATTTATTTGGTCATTCTCAAAACTCATTACGTCACACATCCATTTACCTTTCATACGCATAGCTTAGCACAGAGATCGTTATCCTGGTCTGATCGTAGGATAAACGAGGACGCGAATTCTTGTCCGTCCTGAATACATGGCAATATTTCAGCGTCGCTGTGTTAGTTTCTCCTTTGCAGAAGCCATTACATAACTTGGGGCGTTTCACAAAAAGCATTTACAGTAACAAACTAGTGCCACTGAATGACACACTATTATTTTTATTTATTTTATTTATTTTGCGTCAAAACCAGTTAAAAACTGTGTGACTTTCTACGGGGAAACGTTCGCACTAGTTCGTTTTTTAATCTCTTTAGTCTAACCTGTTGTCGGTATTGCCCCACCCTCTACCCAGCTGCTACATTTCCGTGCAGAGAAGACAATTTTCCACATTTTCTCAATCTTTCGATGCCGTATTAGTAGAATTGAAATATGACATATCACAGATTAGTGAAAACTGTTTTTATTTGTAAAATTTTCTGAAAATCTGGAGCCGTTTTAGAAAAGCAGTATTTGAGCGTTTCTGAAAATCCGTAATTTTAGTTCATTTTCACAAAAAAGGATTGAGTTTTAGAGAAACTGCATAAAAAAATCATTTGAACAACTTGTGCTCACTATTGCAATAATGTGTCAAAACAATACCGGCGCTAGCCATGGGCAGAGTGGGCGATTGCCCGGGTTCCCGCAAGTCAAGGGGCCCAATTCTTGGACTGATGGGGAAACGATTAAAAAAGAAATTAGAACTCGAGGAAATCATTAACGTAATTTTAAGTCAGATAATTCATACAATTTTCGATTAATTTCTTACCTTAAGTAGTTCATTGTAATCATTACTTATAAGGTAGGAGTTTGAAATGAATCAGATGACGCTACATTGTAGCTTCTATCGAACTTCATACTCGTATTTATTATTTCATGTATTTAACAGAAAGTAATTTTATTAAACCCTAACTAAACACAACATTTTTTTAGCTTTATAAACTCATCGTGGAGATAATATTATTTGATCACTAAATACCTTTACTCGAAACTATTATTTAAAATATATTTACATTTTTTCTCTTAGCTTAAACGTAACTTTTGTTATTTGTTAAAGTAAAATAACTCACATAGTTTCCTGATACAACTTTCACATTTTGGAGTTTTTGGGGCGCGAGGGACGTTACCATTCAGCATTGCCCGGGGCCCAAAATTATGTCTCCGGCACCATAAAAATACCCATAATGTAAAAATTAACTACGTGAGAGATATTTCAATAAACTACATTAATGAATTTTTTGAAAAAAAAAAGAATATATCGGAATGTTAATGTCGCGCTAATCACTGCATTCAGCATTATCTGTGCACAATATTTTAAAAAAATATTTGAAAACATTTGAGAAAATGTTTGTAAAATCGACTTTATTTCACGCAAAATTACACAAAAACTACTCATATTTTGAAAAAATTGTATATGACCTCATTTTAGGATCTAATTTTGAAGAATAGATTATGTTCATATACTTTGCTCTATTCGATAAAAAAAACTTTATTCAAACATTTGAAGATGTTGAGAAAAATTGAAAATTCCCTCGAGGCATGATGTAAAGTACTCCTCAAAATCAAAATATAATTTTCAAATAAAAAGAGCTGTAACATCAGCCAACTCGATCACGAAATATCAATTTTGGTGATAACCCTGCCTATGGTTTAACCCCTAGCGTTGTTCACTAGTTTAGCCACTAGTGTTGTCCGTCTGTCACAGACAAGAAAAACACCAATTTTTTGCTGCAGCGTTCCATAACTTTCTCGGTACTACTTATGTAGTATGCGAAAAAGTAAAAATGAAACGAAATACGAATACAAAATTACTGAATGTACGACTTTAATGTGGCGTTTTCATGGTTTTTTATGCAAAGGAACAATAAGAAAATTTGATATTTTTGCTTTTTAGATAAATTACACACATTCAAGTAAGCACCATGTAAATTGGGTGTTAGTACCATGCTTTCAGTTGATTTTAGATAAGCTTAATTATTTTCAACCCTATGAAGGGAAAAAATCGTTCATGCTTTGTTCAAGTGGACTACACCAGTGACTATACCAGTTAAGACAGATCACCACAACATGTAAATGCATTGTATTTTAAGACGTTCAAAATGTGTATTTGAGATTTGTATTGTACTGAATTTGAGGATAGAAGATGACTTAATCTTTAAGATTTTTTAAATATTCATTATCACAAATTGAGATGTTGCACAGTTTTGTTGGTGTTAAGTGGATGATAAAAAATAAATGTTTATCATCACGTAAACACTCCATTGTAATTTATTTTATTAAAATGACAGACTATAAAAAGAACATTCAATAAATAAATCGAAGTGACGTCTGAAGATTATAGCAATAGGGAATCAACTTTCTTTGTCTTTTTCTCTCATTCTAACTCTCTTTGCTCATTCTCTAATGTTTATTTCTTATTCTTTTGATTTTCTCTTTCCCTTCTTTCCTTTATTCTCTTTTTCTCTAATTCCCCTTTGTCTAATGAACATTATCTTTTCCTTTATTTCTCTCTCTCTCCCTCTTTCCCTCTCTCTCTCACTCACTCTTTCTCTATGCTCTCTCTATAGTTTCTGATTGCGTGTTCCTCTTATACTGAGCCGGCCGCCGCCAAGTCAACCGCACACAAGTGCTCTATCTTCTGTTCTTCACTCCATTCCCCTCCGGCTGACAGCGGTCAGTGTACATTCCGTAAGCAAACAATGGCCACCGCCACGCTGCTTCCTCAACTTAATTCTAGAGGGAGACGGATGCAGCGGAAGGTTCGTCAAAAGGGCCTTCAGAGCACGAGTCGCAACTTCTGAACAGGGAAGAAAATATGGATACCGTGAAGGGCTTATGGAACACTCAAAAGTTTTTTTGCAGCTAATTTGCGCGTTTCCTGCCGATGTGTAACACTTATCACTCATTATAACACTTCGTATCCATTCATTAAGTGGAGAAAAATTACATGGAGAAAAAAAGAAAGGTTTAAGTGTATTTGCAAAAAAATATTTTCTTTTTTAATAATGTAAATACTTTTCTTCCAGTATAATAGTTTCGTTGATTTTTTCAAACCCGTTAGTGCATACCTTCCTCTACGATAAACGCTAGAATGAACTCTTACTCTCATCTCTACAGTGAAACAACTTTTCCTTCATGTTCCCTATGCAACATGGAAGAGACTTTATTACTTTAATAAAATCCAATCTCATAATAAAAACACGATTTTATGGCCCACAGGCTATACGAGTGTACACAGCCGAAAGTATTTTACTTGTTCCTCTCATTAGATCAGATGCATTCGTCCCAATTCCGCGCGATTATCCGCATCGTGTTTGCGGCAGCGTGTTTTCATCGCGCGAGCGGGGCATTTATATCGCACGCGCGCTCGCGCTTATCCGGGCACGTCGCGACACGACGCGGCGCGGCGCGGCGGGGGCGGGGGTGGGCGGGGCAGAGCGCGACGCGGATCCCGTTTCCCGCCCCGCCCCTCACACTCCGCGCCGCCGAGCGGCGGGGGCCGCGTCGCGTCGCGCGGCCGGCGTCGCGTCGAGTGGAATCTTCGGTAATGATTACACCGCGTACCCCCAATCTTCTCGAAGTGGAGATTAAAATGTTATTTTCAGAGTCAATTAAGCAGTGCGATTCTCCCCTCTCCGTCGCTCGGCGGCGCTGGGCGGGGGCGGGGCGCGGCTCCGCGCGGCGCGCCCCGGGACCGTACCCCGCCCCTCCCCTTTCCACCCCGCGGCTCACCCCGCCCCGCTTCGCCGCGCCCCGCCTCTAATCTTGGAGCCTCGGGGCGCAATTTACCCGCGGCTGTGTGGGCCTCCGCTCTCTCCGTTTCGCCACCCCCCCCCCCCCCCCCCGCCATGCCGTTCTCCACCGCGCGCAGCGCCCCCCCCCACCTTTCGTTCGCTCCTTTCCACTTTCGAGCGGCCTCACCGCGATCGCTGTCTGCGTTGCCGCCGCGGTCCGCCTCCCAACCGTCTTCCTCTCTTCCCCGCCTCTCTCCTCCAGACATCCATCCTCGCCGTTCACGCCCCCCCTCCACCGACGACATCGCCACATATCCGTCCAGAAACATCATCCTCACCACTCACGCCTGCTCGCGAAGACGGGTGGAAACGAGCCTCCCCACGAGATCCTCGCTTCCAACACCTCATGCGAAATGCCCCTTCTACTTCCCACTCATCCTTCTTCTTCCCCTCTTCGTTCTCTTCCTCCTGGACTCCGCCCGCCCCCTCTACCTCCTCTACTCTTACCAGCACCAGGGCTCCACCGCTCATCTCCGCATTGCTGACAAAGAGCCCGACTCCCTCTCCCGTCCTTGCGCCGTACGCCTCACACGCCGCCGCCGCCGCCGCCGCCGCCCGCCGCTGCACACAGTGGAGTCGGCGACGGCACCGCGTCCGGATTCCTTCTTCTTATGAGAGGTTCTTTACGAGCGCAGAAAAATCCCGGTGCCCTCCACGGAGGGGGTCTTGTCCTTTCGCATGTTCCGCCTCCAAAGGCATTCGACGTATTGAGATGAGAGTTGGCTGCAAAACTTTCGCGTAATAAGAAGTCACGAGTGGAACTCCATTTCGGCTCCAGCGCCTCCCGGGGCGAAACAGCTTGACAGGAATGCCCTTTCTCCGTCGACTCGCGGAAATTACTACACCCGTATACGCTATCAAACACAACTCTCGCGGATAGTTACACGTATATACTAGCCCCTCTGTCTCATCTATAATTTTTCAGCCTGGCAGATAAGTTTTGGAGGGAAAACAACAGCAAAATAAAATGGGTTTTCGTAACTCAAGAAATATGCGGCGGCATTTTTTTTTCCAAAATTAAAGTGAAGAAGAAAATGCAATTTGTAAACAAAATTATGAAATATCGTGTTACGAAGTTCGTACAACACGCCCTGTTCTTCACCCTCTCTTTCGCGGCGCTCGTGCATTTCGTGTTCCTAGGGCCCAGTCGCTCGGCGCGCATTTAGTAGAGAAACGACCCGATCGGTCGTGAGATTTTGTAGCGTAATTTGCCGAGCTGACGGGGCCACTTGATGCATTTCTGCCGTTCCATCGCGTCGGCCTCGATGCAACGGGTGGAAAGCCGGGCTGAGCGCCGAGCAGGCTTGTGCTGAGCGGCATGTAGGGAGGGCCGAGCATGGGTGGCAAGGGCAATGGACTGATAGCGGAAGTGGGGGGAAAGGTGACGGTAATACTCTGGGTGCCAGGCGCAGTGGTAGAAGAGGCGGAGGTAGTACAAGTTGTAGCCGCTGGGTTGGTGGGATATTGGTGATACGGAGGATGAGCACCGTGGCGGAAGGGGTACGGTGGCAGAGAAAGAGATTAATGAGGCGACGGAGTCGTTGGAAGTAGTGACGGTGGTGGCAGGAAGCGGTTTCAAGAGAGAGAGGTGAAAGGGACGGTAGGACAAACGCCGTCGAGGAGATGGAGGGGGAGGTAGGGCACAGGCGAAGAACGAGATGAAGTGGTGCTAGGACAGAGGTGTTAAAGGAGGGAATGCTAGACCAAATGCAGAGAGGGTGATGGTACAGGTGAAGGGGTGGTTGGACATAGGTGAAGGCAGTAAAACAATTGCGGAAGAGGAGGGGGAGGGCGGTAGGTCAGAGGTGCATAATAACTGTTTGGCAGGACAGAGGTGAAGAGGCGATGGAACAGAGTTGGAGGGGCAGTAGAACAGAAGCAGTGAAGAAGGGGCGGTAGAGCAGAAGTAGATAAGGAGAGGGCGGTAAAACAAAGGCGGAGATGAAGTAGGTGGTAGAACAGTGGCGAAGGAGGCGATGGAACAAAGGTGGGGGGGGGCGGTAGAACAGAGGCGGAGCAGAAAAGGGCGGTAGAGAAGAGGTGAAGACTGTCGGCGCGATAGGACAAATGTGGAGGACGAAATGACGTGCGCAAGGACAGCGGTGGATGTGGAAGGGCGGCAGGCCAGAGGCGGAGAGAGCGATGGAACAGAACCGGAAGCGGGAGGGCTCCCGCTTCACGTGAAGCCTGAGGCTGAACTCGATTGGCTGCTCGCTCGGGGGCCGGGTTCGGGATCGGGTTCGACGGCGGACTTCCCGGATGCGATGGCGAGGGCGGCGGCGGCGGCGGCGGCGGCGCCGGGTGCGGAGGCGTGCGCTCCGCTGATTTCCAGAGACACCGAGAGCGCGAGGGAGGTGGGGGTTGGGCCGGGGGCGTCGGGAAATGCGGTGGAGGGATCCCACAGAGCCACACGAATCGCGGAATGCCTGAGCGGAGTGGATATGCAGGCCGAAACGATGCTACAGTCACGATCTTTCAGTTTGTCTACGATCAATTGCTAAATAATGCAATAATGGAATTTACTGCAGTTTGCCTCGTCGGTAAGTGCGATTCTTTTGCTGTTTTTTTTTCTTTTTTTAGTTTTCTGAGAAGAAATACAACCGACACTTTATACTACAGAATGGTGCAGTTCGGTCCAGTTCGCTGAAATTCAACCACAACCCATCACTTATTTTTTTATAAAATAATTTAATTAATACGTCAACATTCTTCTCGAAAGACTCGTATCTGAAGACTGTCTCCCTGTTAAAGCAAGCTGGCTACTCTCGATGATGAGAATGCATGAATAATAAATTATGAATTATGAATATTTTGTTTTATCTTTCACGCAAAATATTTTCTTTCATTGGCTTAGTATATTAAAATAGAACACGGTAAGTGTTGTACACGGTAAGTCACGTAACTTTAGCACTTCCTGTAACTTTTGAACGGTTAAAGTTATTGCAATGCAGTTTTCACGAAACTGCATGAGGGAATGCGGCTAATTGATACGTGTGTTCATTTATATTTTATCACTTGTATTTTATGAGATACTTCAGGTAACTTTGTTTTTCAAATGGAACAATACATCTTTGTTCAGTCTATCATGACAAGCGTAAAAATATGAATTCAATGATATATGTTGTCATTTGTTAGATAAGCATCTTTTTGTTTAATTTTGATTTTTTGTTTGCGACTCATGTCTAACGGATATTTGGAATATAGCAGTCCGCCACGCAAGGTCACGCAGCGCTCCACCAGCAAACGTGCGCTCGGGGAAGGGAAGCTGATTTTAGTATTTGATGATACGAAACATATTTCAAATATTCACAAAACTGTTGCAATTTTTTCCTGAACTCGGCTTTCCATCCCCCGCATTGTCAGATTTTTTGTCTTTTTTTAAATTGAAGGGATTGAAGAATTGAAGCATTGAAAATATGGATTTGTCAAAAGTAATAGTTCTAATAAAATTGTTCATCACTTGAACTCCATTTAATGGGATTTTATATCACAGAATATTAATGGAATCTTCAAACAACACACAATAAGACTAAATAATTAAGGGTGTAGAAAAAATATTGCACATTTTGAGCTATCAATTTTAATGTTATTAAACATATAATAATAACATAGGGATAGAAACATAGTGATAGTTACTCACATTATCTTCCTGCATTTTCTCTTTTATTAATGTATTATTATATTCTCATTACAATAAAACTATTTGCTGAAAATATACAAAAAATCTGAAAATGTGGAAGGATAAAAAAGCAGAGTTCAGAAAAAACTGCAACAGTTTTCTGAATATTTGGAACATATTTCGTATCTTCAAAAACCAAGATCCCTTCCCCGAGCGCGCGTTTGCTGGTGGAGCGCTGCGTGACCTTGTGTGGCGGATTGTTATATTTAAAATATCCGTTAAAAACGAGTCAAAAAATCAAAATTACACAAAAAGATGCTTATCTAACAAATGACAACATATACCATTGAATTCATCTTTTTAAGCTTGTCATGATAGACTGAACAAAGATGTATTGTTCCATTTGAAAAACAAAGTTACCTGATGTATATCATAAAATACAAGTGATAAAATATAAATGAACACACGCATCAATTAGCCCCATTCCCTCGTGCATTGTCGTGAAAACTGTAATGCAATAACTTCAACCATTCAAAAGTTACAGAAGATGCTAAAGTCACATGACTCACCTGTATATAAATATCACGTGATATTATGCGCAATCTGGTTCCATGCCAGTTGAAGTAGACAAGTGAACTAAGTTCTTGCAACATTGGGAAAAATATAAATAAAGAATTCTCTTCGGATGATTCTATTTATGAAAACAGAAGAAACAATGGAACTAAAACGTTTAACAAGATGGTTGGCAAGTTTTACTAAGGTGTCAAAGATTTATTGGAAGAAGCGGAAAACCATAAATGACATATTTAATAGGCAGCCCATTCAAAAACGCTAAGAGAATTGAAGAAGCAAGGCAAAATGTTTCAAGAGAATAAGAATATACTAATGAGGTTACAAGAGCTCAATCTTTCTCGCATTATTCGCAATTTTTTTCACATGAAATTCTAACTCTGGTTCTTAGGCGTAGCACACCATTCACGTTACCATTACACCACCACTCTCACAGCTAAACCCATCCTTCCCGATGCTTGAAAAACGAAGCTGAATATTTGCATTTATAATTTTGAAAAATTAAGAGATTTTCATTGGTATTTATTTTAAGATCTAGATAAAAAAACAGTTTTCATTAAGGAAAAAATATTTATTATCAATTTTGGTAATTCTCCAAAGTTAATTGTCTGCAATTTTCTAAAATACAGAGTTCGTCGAAAATGGGACCTGTGCCATTTTTATAAAAGTACTTCGCTCTATTCAAGAAAAATATAGAAAAATTTGGAGCCACTTTTGAAAAAAAATTGTTTTAAAATCGTTTATATTTCACACAAAAGTATACGAAAAATCCCATATTTTCGAAAAAGTGCATGACCTTAATGGAAAATCTATCTGTGAAGAATAGATTTCGTGCGAAGAGAACTCAGTATGCATGACTAGTTGTAGAAAAATACCGAAAATAGTGAAGCTTTACAGTTTTTTAAAAGTCCAACGAAAATGAGACCTGCGTTAGTTTTTTAAGGCGTAAAAAAATTAATCGAAACCTTTGAAAGTTGTTGTTAAGGCTTCATGTGAAGTAACTCGCAAATTCAAAATATCGATTTAAAACTTACAGGGCGTAGAACGTCATCTAAACAATTCAGGCGTTAGTGTTGTCCACAGGCGAACGGACGGACAGACAGGCGTTCGCCGTAAACCACGTTTCCGGTGTCAATCCCCACAAAACGTGGTTTCTGACTACACAACGTGTTAGAGAAAACAATTTACTACGTATGGGAGGAATATTACTCTATTTTTTCGATAACAGAGATTCGCAATACGAGTTTTTCTGTCACAAAATCCCCAGTTTTCGCAGCAGTATTACAACAGTTTGTCTTTACAACGTAATTATGTATTAAGCTAGAAAAATAATAAAGTTTTCGAAGACTAAGACGAAAAAGTTCCAAAGATAAATAATAAGGCAATAATCTTATTGTTTACGATATGTTGTAAGGGAAAGGAAAAAGATATGATAATGTGTCAGGGATGTGGATTGTAGGTCCACACACTCTTTGTTCTCAGAGATAAACACTATTTTTAGTAGCCACCGTACTAGTTGTTTACCTTTTGTAAATTTTGAACGATTTTAGTGACCTAATAGTGCAGTATTTAATGTTTCTTTTACATGGTACTACAATTTTTCTATGAATTTTGTAGATATTAACTCTTGGCGGGCAAGATCGGTTTCAAATATTCAAATGATTGCCTTTATATAGGATCTTGATCATTCTAATTAGGTGTGAATATCATAAATTCTTCATCTTGATTATCGATTATATTTGTTGAACACACTTGTCATTACTTTCAACGAATTAAACTATTAATTTTTATTTATTGCCCGAACAGTTATTTTATTATTGTTATTTTCAATAAACACCTTTGTTCTTCCAATTTCTTTATTATAGCTCGTGCATTTCTGTGAGATACAAGTTAGGAGTTTGAACCCATATTAGACAACCGGTATCCTAATTTTGACCGAATGCACATTTTCAGATTTTTACATTCCTCTCTGTCACAGTGTAATTAGAATATTATATTTTATAATGGAAGTACATATAGAAACGTAGATTGTTTCGATAAATCTTTTGTTTAATTGAATCTTGATAGAAAGAATGGAAATAAAAATATATTTCTATTCAGGCAACTTTCCCTATTCCCAAAAGTACCCAATCCAATACCTATTTGAGAACGCACTATCTGGCCACGTTATGAAATGTTTTCAAAATGAAATCAGTTGATTTAGATTAACGTCTCTCCGCAACTCTGGCTTGCTACACAGTTACCAACAGAAAAAAGTTTTGCTTGCGTGATTTATAGGTATGAGTCAAATATATGTACACCCAGGGAGAGAAACACACAATAATTTCCTATATGAATGTTTGAAAGCAGAGTGTGTTAACCACAATGCTAGAAATTTAGCCAATCATTTCTCTCTTGGTGTAAGAATAAACTTTGTTCTCCGTCTACCTAGTATTTAGCTGTCGTTTTACAGCCTTGGCCGTTTTTTGCGTCCGAATTTCCATGCCTTTTCATCCCACACGTCTTTTTTCTCCATTTTTTTCTATTGCTTCCGTTATTGACATGTTCCATGTCCTCGGTCTTCCCCTGTAGATTCTTCGATTAGTAATTCATTCCCAAACTTTTTGCGGAAGTCCATATGTTCTCAACCTTCTCGTATGTCCACATTCTTTATAATTTCGCACATTTGTTTTTTAAACCTAATACTAATATTTCTATGATTAAAATTCCCAGAAACCGCTTCAATGATCGCATATTAACATAATAAATAAAAGAAGTTCATAGAGAGCCGATGTCTTTTACATTTCCAATTTTTCTTTATTTGTACAAAGAATGAAACGAGGTCAATAACTTAGTTTCAAAATATACATAGATATCTGAAGACTCTACAAAAATATTGTGGAATTCCATTATGGTAATAAAATTTCCACAATAAGATGGAATTACTTTTTAAGATTACAAACAATTTAATGAACCAGACAGGATTCGGAGTATTCACTCCATCATCAGGGCTAAGTGACATGGCCATGATTACTTATCCACAAAATTCCATCACATGGTAAACGACGCGTTGTTCTCCATGGCCAAGGTCTACACAACACTCGATGGCAAAAGTATATTTTACATAGCAATGTTGCCTGCACTGTGTACAGGAAGGGCGATTTTCCTCATCTGAATATTTACCTATTAAGATGGAGAAATCAATCTAATTCACCCTAGTAAAAAAGCAATTTGATAACATATTGTAGTCAGCCATTCAATATTACTTTCTGATTTATTTTCTATTGTCTATACAACTAATTTCGTAAGCACGCGGAAATTGAATGTAAACTAAGTAGTCTACGATGATGTGAGATGAGTCAATCGTTTATTTAGATACATAGGATCTCGAAAAGCAATACAACGAAACAGGTTCGAATTTTACAGAAAATTGCAAATTAATGAATTATCGTTCAGGATACTGTACGGCGCCCGGTTAGACTGCTATGGCCGGTGGGTTGCAGCTGAATGCCCCGATTAGAATCTATATTACTAATTTACAATTCCCCAGAAATAGAAATAAAACTACGCTGCCTACGGCCATGTGAGAGGTTTCTATCGCTTCCTTAGATATCCAGGAACTCGCGAAAAGTCCAAGAACGACAACACGAGTCTGATTTTGTGTGAAGAATGCAAATATTTGAATTATGAAAAACCACTTATTCGTAAATCAAGAGACAGGGTATTGGTAAAATTCCTAGATTAATAGAGGTTTACAAGAATCACATGGGTGGGATTTGGTTATTATTCGTACAATACGTTTTTGTAATATAAAAGTCAGGGAGCTATAAGATGTATTTCCCCAGAATATTATGCCATATCTCATGCGGGAATGAACATTCGCGAAATATACACAACAAGCAGTATGAAGGCTGACTGAAGTTAAAGAATTGTTAATGCGTAGCATAATGAACTTAATTTTGTGTTCAATTCATTTAAATGGACGTTGAATTTGAGGTTTGCCTGAATTGAGAGACCTAAAAATTTTGTTGCCGTAACCTCAGTCAATGGTATACCGTTCATTTTCAATGGAGTACTGAATTGTTTACTTGAAATGGTAAACTGCATTAAAACCGTTTTCTTTTCATTTACTATTAATTTATTTCGAAACCAATTTGAAAATCTGATATCGTACTATTTATCGTTTCTTTATTGCAAGGAATTTCGTATCATCCGCAAAGAGAACTGTTCTACCGTGTCATGTCGTCGAGGGCATATTGTTTACATATAGTAGAAAGAGAATAGGGCATAAAATCGATCCCTGAGGGACTCCACATGCAATTGGCAGTCAGGAAGATAAGTGCATAATGTTCCATCACTCCAGTAAGGCATTTCTACTGTCTGAAATCGTTGTCTAAGATACGAACATAACCAATGTAGGGCAATACCACGGATTCCATATGAAGGTAATTTTGAAAGCAAAGTTTGTAAGTAATTTTGAAAATGTATACTATGCTTTACACGGACACGATGCAAAAAATTATGTAAGTAGTGTTTCAAAATAGGCTTTTATTTAAGTTACTTTTGAGTGATTTGAATTGCTTGTATTTTTATTATATATTCGTATTTTGAATTTTGGAAATAACATTTCCGTCATTCGATGTAGGTGCAACCCCCAGTCTGTTGGGGCACCAGCTGCCACTGACACTATATTGTGTTATTACCGTATTCGTGAAGACTGTTCTATTTAAAATATTTAATTTATTGCTGTGTTACGCGAGAGTACTCTTTTTGGTTCCTGAACAGTATGCAAGATATAAAAAGATTTGGTGTCATTTTGTAGAGGAGGATTTTTACTCTTGCAGGTAACTAGGTGTCGTCGTTCTTGTTCTTTACGTTCATGTCGTTCGTGTCGTTATTATTATTATTATATTATTATTATATTATATTATTACTATTATATTATTATTATTGCTGTTGTTATTATTATTATTGTCTTTTGCTGTATTGTATTGCAGGTAAATACCTATTAAAATATTCATTATCTTTACCTTAATGGCATACGTTATATCACATTTCCTTACTGTCATTTTATGGTTTAGATTATCTTCATAGAAGTTAAACATTTGTTTTATGCTATTAATGTGGTATCTTAACAATCGCTACTCTTAGAGCATTTGAAAATAACTAATATTATATATTTTACGAACAACCTTATATTAATTACAGAATCCATCCTTATATTAATAATGTGACTATCTTTGAGTATTTGTTGGAAAATGCATTAATCATTACAAATACATGATCGTAATTTTAAACATTCTTGAACACAAAAGTAAACATTTTGAATTTGCTCAACAATATTTGACATTAGAACGCGTCTTATATTCTGGTTGAACATGCAGTGAGGACGTATCGGTAGAAAGAGCTCACACTCTTCTGTGATATGTTTGAGTGATTAATCTGTATCTAAATTCCTAAAATATTGGATATTTTCACAACTTTTCAACAAGGAGAAAAATAATTTTAAATTTATAGTTTGTGAGTCAAATATTGTATGTGACAAAATATTTTCGTGATTTTATTTATTTATCGTCAAGAAAGTTAAAAAAAAACGGTACGTGATACTTGCCTTCAAATTACAAGCTGAGCGTGAAAAATATGCTCCTCGTTTGTGAAATAGTTGTGAAATGTCTCTACAATTTGTGATTGGTTCCCCATCATAAACATCTTATGCTAAAAAAGGATAAAAAATAACTTAATAACAAGTATTCTGTGATTGTGAAGAAAAAAGGGAAAAAAATCCTCACAAGTTCATCACTACATGAAAGATTACACAAAATGAATTTGCCTTAGTTTTGTTGAATACAAGTAATCAAGAACACGTATTTTTACCGGAACTGCTAAAATTAATTGTATCAAAATCTTTTTTTTTTCAGGGAAACAAGGAAAATTGTGAAATACACGCTTTTCGATAATTGGATAGAGTAATTTTAGTCATTTAGTATTGTGAAACGAAGTTTCTTTAGCATTTAATTTCAGTAAATACCAAACAGATGTTTTCCAGAAAGTTACTGTAATATAATGGAAAAGTGTCATTTTATCAGGCCACACACAAGTGACCGTTTGATATGCTATAATTGAACAGGAAGTATAAAAAAATGAAATAATTGCGTGGAAATTGTATGCAAAGTAGGTATACGAACATTTTATTTACTTCCCCATATTATTATGGGAAATACTTCACATATTCAGTCACGCCTCATGGTGTAATGTACTGCCATCTTCAATTGATGCGTTTTGTTGTTTCACTGTCCATTTCTGCAGCTTCTAATACATTTCAAAATCGGTCTGACGTCTTCATTTTCATCCGGTGTTCTTAGAGTTGTTTCACCAAAATGTATTATTACTATTTTTCTATGTTTATTATCCTAGTCAAGTGCCTGTCCATTTAAGCAAGTTTTCCCATTTTCTTTCTCAGTTTCAAACATAAAAATTTTAGTACGTTTAAAAATCAGCTGTTAATCACATTCCTTGTTTTCTTTTTAAATTGAATTTAATGAATTCACGTGATTAATATTTCCTCTGATTCAGAAGCCTTCGTGGTAAAATTGATGATCCTGGTGATGTGTAGTTATGTACATTGTGATAAAAATGGCCAGTTTTCATTCTTCTTTTAAATATGAGAGTGGTGTTTTCGAAATGTTTCTTAGTGAGAATCGACGTAAATAACTCTCCTGATTCAATAATAAAAATAAGCAAAATATAATGATGAATTTGTGATTTTTTGTTCTGAACAATTACATATATTTTAAAGAAACAACGATATGAAAACATGACGAGAAATATAACATAGAGCGCCTTGCACAGAGAAATGCAGCAATCATTTTTTAACATAATAATGTTCACGGAACAGCAATGCTTTCATTACTTAGTATATTTGCCAATAAAGAAATATCGTTTTTAAGATATTTACAATATCTCTTCATTATTTATTTTAATCTATTTTTATCACGCTGCCTCAAACGTTATTAATTGCCCAAATTAAAACAAATTGTATTTTTACAATCATCATTTTTTCTCAATGTAACTCACGTATAGGAAAAAACCGTTAAAAATAGAAATGAAGTGTATTACATTGCAAAACGTTCTATTCTTTATTTTAAAATAGTACATTGAATTTACATCTAATCTACTAAATACGTTTTAAAAGATTGTATTATCCAAATCAAATGTTTTAGTTTCATGATTTAATTCAGTATTATTTGAACGAATTGTGGAGGAAGTCGAAGAACCGTGTGATAATTTACTTCGAATAGCTTTCTTAGAAACTGACTCTGCTCACCTAATCTCTTTGCCACAGATGTGTTGTTGAGTTGTGTGTAAAATGATAATCTTCCACGGGCTTCCTTTTCCATCACGGAATGAACGTAGATGGGTGGAACGAATTTGAAGGTGAACTGCGTGGGCTCTATCTGCTACAGCGCGAGCCGAAAGAGAAGAGTTGGACGTGGAATTGACGGGCGTGCGGGCTCCGGAGCTCGTCAATGCTTCCCGGGCTGTCTCAGGTCAACCCAGCCGCTACCTCCGTTGTTCAATCCATTGACCCGGCTCACTTCCACCAACGGCCTTCTCCAATTCTCACTCGGGCCCCCTCTTCAGCCCCCCACCCCCGCGCCGTAACATGCTCCGACCCCCGCTCGGCCCCCGC